>NMRA01000299.1:0-45794 GCA_002633005.1 Phoronis australis | reverse complement strand
TATTATATTTTGAAGTGAGTTCATGACCCAAGACAATAACTCGTTACCTGTATTGTAATTCAGATTGCTAAACCACCGTCTCGGGAGTCCCGGCGTCGTTGCACTCATTGTGATCATCGATCTTTTTCTAAAAGTCGGGGAATCGCGCGTTTCCTTAGCACTAGGCGCTAAATCTTCATTCTTTAAAAGTCGGGGATGGGCGCTTAACCGAGTGGTGGGCGCTTAACTGGAAATCTTCAAAAATCGCAGGGGGGCGCTTAACCGAGCAGTGGGCGGTTAAATCGAAAATCCACTTAAAGTCGGGGATGGGCGGTTAACTGAGCATGGGCATTAACCCGAACGATTACGGTAGTTTAAGCAACTGTGAGCCCATCCCTCAACTTTCCATATTACAGCTTAAACTAAATATTTCACAGCAAACAAAACTACACGTGTCATTAGTTCAAGTTTAATCTCTATTAGAACTCAAATCATAAAAATATCCGAAAGTGCAAATATCGTGATAGCCAAACTGAACATTTGGAATTTCTGGACAATTTCGGTTGCACTGACTACAGAACTAATCTAGCTTTTTGTCAGTCATAAAAATGAAGAGTGGGCACAAGACAGTTAAGAACAACTGTTTCCTAGTAAAAAAACTGGCTAAACGAGATTGAAAGAATATTGAAAGAATAATCTTCAATCTTACCCAATGTTTGTAGTTGTAGTTTTTAGCTTACTTGTTCATCGATTTTTAAAAATCAAAAACCATACATGGTCATATTTACCACCTGAAAACAGCCATGTTTGTTTTTAACAAAAATTTTTGGTTTATGCATTTTGAAATTTCGCCATTTTGCACAGGCAGAGATGTTTACTACAGTTTATGGTCCGGTAATTACACGTAATTAGATCTTGCTCGCACTGAAGAATGCAGTCATCACAACTCTATCTGACTCTAGAGCCGCGCTCTCTCTGATCCTGGTAAAAGCCACTCAGAAAGATGAACGGTGAAAATTCACGCACATCTTTATAAATGCGTTACTTCCTTGGAAGTGCACTATTCACAGCATGATTACAGCTTGAAGGAGACAGTTTTTGATTTTCATACAGCAAAACATGGCACTTTTTAAAGCAACTAAACATGCTGTATCAAAAAAATTAGTTTTGGTTTAATTTAGGGTACTTAATATTATAAATCAGATCTCAAGACATGTCACTTTATGTGACAAGGCCTTGCTGAATTAGATTGCTTGAGATAAAAAGGAGATAATGAGCCCCATCATTCTCACCAGAGCCTGCCCGTAATGAACTTAGCCTTGTCTGGCAGAAAAGCATGCACTTTCATTAAGCATAGAATACTTACGTCTACACTTGGGTGCCTTTCCAGACCAAGTTTTGTTGGCCTGACAAATTCGTGTGAATGATGTCACATTATTGGTCAGCTCGTAGCCAGGCATGCATGTGTAATTTAGCGTGTCCTGGTAAAAGTGACCTTCATCAGCAATAAGGCCATTCTGTACTGGGCTGATGCCTGGACATCGCACACCTGACAATGACATGTACACAACCATGTTAGACTGGTCATTCCTTACAGTAAAACTTTAACCAGTCTGCAACTGTGTTTCCTAAATTGGTGAGATTTTAGCATACAGGCAAAAATACAACAATCCTTATCTCCTTGTTCACTCTTAACTCAAAATCCTGCAATATCACAACTCCCGACAGATAAGTACCAGGAGCAACAACTAGCGAACATAACATTCAAAAGAAGCTCTATTAGATAGCAGAAATACAACTGCTCCTTCATAAGCCCACACATGCAAAAATAATGTGCAATTCTCACTTAACACAGAACTACTTTATTTTTTGTTTGAGGTTAGCAGGTCTCAGTGTATTGCCTGCCTTTCCTATAAATGTCCACAAATGTAACATCAGCAAAGACCTTGACCACACAGCTCGTTTTACACACTACATGTACGCTTCCACCCAAAATGTTGGAATTTATTTGATTTATGACATAAATCCATTTACTGGAAAAAATCAAATGCAGGAGCAAAAACTTAAATCTAGCAATCGTAAAATTAATAGAATTGTTCTTCAGAGTAAAACGCAGAGACAAAAATGAGAGCAAAATATGAAATCGGACAAGAACATGTTGAGATAATAAGCGACACCCAGGGTTCTTTCACAGCAGTGAAGGGGTTAGAACAGACATCCTGCCAAATCGGGATTTCTTTCCCATAGGTGGGGTAGTAGGCAAACACTTTCAATTTAGGTGAGTGCTTTCTCTCTCAGGTATCATCTTACATTTTGACTAGATATCATATTAGATGGGTAGGCAAGAGAGGAGGGGGAAAGGTCAGCTTCTCATTGTTTTGGTTGTCCATCCCCACAGGTCATGATTTTTAATTTCCCAGGATGTGTGCAGCCTGTAAGCCAGTTTTACAACTCAAAACAGCTAAAATCCCCTTCACGCAATTGAAAACTGTGTGGAAGATAATTCAATAATTCCTGCACTCACGTGTACATCTAAGCAGGATGCCTGACCACTGCTTGTTGGCCTGACAGAAGCGCGTGTCGGAACCAGAGAATTTCCTGTAACCAGGGTCACATGCATATGTCATGATACCAGGATAATATGTCACACCAGCACGAGTTCCATCAGTCACATTGCCAGGGTCTCCACAGTCCACAGCTGGAATAGCACACTATACATTTGGTTTTAAGTTACAATTAAGTATCAGTCCATGGATCCACCGACCACAGTAAAGCCAAAAAGCGGTAAGGTAGGGGCTCAGCCATTCAGATCCATGTTCAGTCCAATAAATCACATTAGGGATGAGAGAAATTGGGTGAAGTATGACACCACAGAGTTTGGTGGTTTAGGAGATATTAGGGAAGTCTTTGGCAAAATGAGTCATTTTTGACTACATCTCTACCGCAGATTTTGCTTAAAACAGAATCTTTTCTGGATAAGTTTGATATCACATGATAGGTTCATGACCAATGTAAGCAAAAACGGCAACTACACTAAATTATCGGTTACCATGGTAACACTGGAACTGTTTAAGTGGAGGTACTTTTCATGCTTGTTAAAAACCGGCAGTATTAAGTTATACACTAATAGCGAAGCTGCCTCCACGAGAAAACTGAAAATAATAACATGGGCATGTAGAAGACTCCATGCCCTTGAAATTAAGACAAAAAAACTTTGTCAGCCCTTCAGGCAGGCTTGGTAATAGGTATCCGAATTTCACTATTTTCAGACCGCACATAATATATGACTTGTGTATTTGTCTTGTTGAACCAGCCACTAATTGTGTGCCATTTCTACGCATTAAAATGCCATCGTATAATACAACAATTAAAACAATTGGTTTGGTCAAATGTTTTTAATTAATTATAAGGATACAAGCAGACCCTATTAAAATATGAAATTATACTAGCATTGTTCATCCAACTCATTGAATACCAAACTAAAGTATACAATATGCATTAGTTGAATGATGGCTGATCTGAAGTGCAGGTTTGCGAATTTATCTGGCACTGCCAGTCGCATCAGTTGTGGTATTTTTACAAATTGCCGAGAGAAACAACTTTAAAAACTCTTGGAGAATGCACAAGAAATATAGCGAGACATTAGAGAACCTTAAAAGTGAATGGAATTGTGAAGAGGGTGGAACGTGTCCTCCTGAGTCTGAGAAGTAGTCTGTCTGCTAAGCCTAAGGTACGTAAAAACCCAATCGCGCTCGAGATCACGACGCCACTGTATCGTGTGCGCTATTCCACTTCAGGCCATCAATGTCGGTTACTTCAATCCCCCGACCTATATTTTAACTGATATGCTTGAAGTCCAACGTCAGTGTAGCTCCGTGACGATAAAATCGGTCCTCCGCGCAGTAAGCAACAACTCCAGACTTTTTCAAAAATTTCGATTTTAACTGCCAATGCTTGGCTTACCGCCCATGCCGTTTTTTTAGATTCCCAATTTAAGCACCCTAGGCGGTAACGCGGACAAGTACGGTAGACATTTGTTTCATGATTTATGACCACTGTACTGTTTCTTTTCCTTGAAATTGTGAAATTGATCTGAATTTATGTTTCCGCATTACTTTTTAAAAACCAGTGCAGACTTTGATGTTTACTCTTCATTTAAAAGAGAATAAATCCATAAACTTCATTACGTGAAAATTTTACTCAAACTACATATTACAGGGTTGGGGATTGATATCTTAATACAACCAAATCTGAACTCGTACCATGAGCAATACAACACAATACGTGGATATCAAAAATTGGTGTTTAGGTTCCACGGAAAGGATTCGTGTGCGCGGTAAGAGTTACTGAGGTGCATGATAAGTTTTTGTGGATACTTTGGGATTCCCCTTCCGTGGTCATCCACGGGAAACCTGGTCGCATAGATTAGCATCGTCATTGTTTCCGTTGATGTTATAGTAAAGATAATGGTGAGCAAGGTTCTATATCCATGCGACCTGTGTTGCTATATCCAACGACACAACAAAGGAAAATAATGATGCGACCGATAGGCGATACATGCGACAAGTTGCCATGGACAGTGGTGGAGTTTCTCTTGCCATTAGAATGTTTTTAGAGAACTACAAACCCGGCATTTCGTCAGGAAAATTTCTGCGGTCTTTTGTTTTAAGTCGTATGAAAAATTGTGTTCATGCCACTAAACTATCATTCATTTGATATTACAATGCATTGCACGAACATTTGGTCAACAGAAAATCTGACTTGAAAGGTGTAAAGAACAACTGTAAATCAAAATAACTTACATTTGTTGAGTTCATGTCTAACCCCGTAGACTAGGGAGGACATAATCGGCTTTTTAAAAAATAGAGCAAATGGTATCTAGGAGTACTATAGTCTGTCCTAGGTGGTTAAGTAGTAAAACATTCAGGAGGAACAAACACATTGCAAAATATCGAAAAACATTAAGGACAATTTGATTTTACGTGCTCACGCAGCGATCTCAGATATTTGAAAATTTCTAATTTTAGTACATTTGAGGTGCCAAAATGTAAAACTAACAAACTGGCTGACAAAGTTTTTATTTAAAATTTATACAATGAAAGTAACATGTTTTGTCAACATTTTGGCTAAGTTTCATTCTCATAGCAGTGGGGGCAGACTTCGTATACCGTATTCGTCGTAATAACTGCCCAGGGTGCTTAGAAAAGTTCGTTTTGGGGGGGCACTTATTATAACCCAAGCCCGTTGAAACCCGGTCTCCGAAACGGGTGAAATTGGAAGCTAAGATTCATCATATTTACGTTCTGTGACATATCAGTAATCTATGAAAAGACTTTCAACAAAACCGTGGTGCATTGCTATCAAACTTTGCTGCTAATATTTTTAAGTTCCCGTGGAGTCGGGATCACGGAAGGTTTAAGTACAAATCTGTACTAGTACATCGTGCCATCTACATGTATGATGGGCAACATGAGAAAAATGTCTGGACGAACACACATGTTGTTGTCACGTGACGTTTGTTTTGAAGTTGTCTGCATTTGTGAGTAAGCGAGCGCGTCACCAAAGTTCATTTGCCAAAGCAGATACCGTCTATTGGCCAAAGCCACGCAATCTAACGAGCTAGATGTGCATTGCATCTAAAGAAATTTGCACAAGCAGTAGGCCTAAACCAGAGCGTGTTTCATTCAGCACTTGCCGGTCTCATGTCGCTAAAAACGTTTGACATTTATCTCCGTAAGGCCATATCAGTCGCCGTGTGGCTGGATGCGTACGTGACTATCTGACAGTTATTTTTTGGTGTAAGGGTGTGTAAGCATTCACTGTCAGTGGTCATTATATCGGATATTTGGCTTAAAAACACCAATTATGGTTAATAAAACAATTCATCTTAAAAATAACGCAAACATTTTTTATAGCATTAGAAACTGTCGGAAATTAGTGCCAATATCCATTTCTTGCCGATGGTGTGCTACCCTTTTCATGAATGGATAGTTCCCGACTAATGTCTTTGATGACAGGTTCATGTATGTAGCGCGCGCTTCCTGGCCACGTACTTTTAACACTGGCCAAGCTTTTTATTAGTCTTCGATTCACGGTTTTCACGTGTAGGCCTACAAAGAAATTTGGATTCCTGTTGAAAGCGAGAAATATCTACAAAGCAATCCCGAAAACAAGTACACTAATACTTCTGTTCTGAAAGGCCAGACCATTGGTCCTCGCAATGTTCATTTTGAGGCATGGCGGAAGTTTGAAGTGTATAGTCACGGCTAAATACCGACATAGCGGCAAGGCTCGTGGTCTACAAATTCTGCGCACAATGATTTTTTTCAGGACTGTCGGTTATTATTGATAAATTGAAGACGTTACTGTAGAATTTTAGGACTGTAGGTAAGGCATTTTTCGCACGTACACGTTCATGGACTGGGCGCTTATTTTAGCAAAGTCTGAAAATGCGTGGGGGGGGCGCTTATAGGGGCATGGGCGGTTATTACGGCAAATACGGTAGCAGTGTATTGAATATAACCTCAAAATGGCATAACGGGGGGCAGTGTAGTAAAACTACTAAATGAGGGTGGTAAATCGGAATCTTTTTTTCAAGACATCTGTGTAACAATCTACAGGCACCACTTAACAATTCCAAGTGAATAATAGTTCAATTGCTTTCAGTCAAGGAAAAATATAAACAGGAAGTTTTTATAGCTTAAAAACATGGCGCGGACCCGTAAAACCAGAGCATTCGGAAAGAATAGCTAGTCGTAACTTCGGTTGTAGTTGGGCGATTTTGGCAATTCAAAAACTAAACATGATCAGCATTTGACGAGGAATTCAGAAATGCTATTGGTTTATGTTCAAATATATTATAACTTAACTTTTGTTTTTAACAGCACAGCCCAGTCAGGCTAGATACGCTCTTATTGGAGATTAGAGAAACTGGCCCTCCAACCATACAAGCCAGAATGGAGGTAATCAGTCGTGTAAGATATTGGCTACAGGGGTGATCTTCCCAACTTCTTGTTGGGCTATAGAATTGAACAAGTTGGGACAACGGGAAAACGACGTAATGTGATAGATTTTCAACATAATCAAATATCAACAGAAAAAAAAACTTCACAACTTGCGTAGTTAGCGCATGAAATGCATTTAAAGCATTGCTATGAAGGGCAACAAACATATTGGAAAAAAGTCAATGAAGGTTGAAACAAAATGAGACTGATTTTATAACAGTGAGTGGCTTAATAGATCAAAATTTGGTTTATTGAACCACATATAAATGGCACCTGTGCAAGTTGGTAACACTCCTGTCCATGTCCCACTGGGATGACATGTTCGCAACGCATCTCCAGAAGTGACTTCGTAGCCTGTGTCACATGTGTAGGTCACGTTAGAGCCAGCACTTAGTGAATCAAGATGGCGACTACCGTGGGTCACGTTACCTGGGTCCTTGCAGAAAAACTCTAAAAGGATGTATTCATGAGAAAATATGTTTATTCGCAATGCTGACAACATATAATGATTCCATGATGCTAGAAGTTACAAAAGTATATACGTTTTGACACACAACTAGAATGACAAACTTTAAACAGTAAATATTAGGCAAACACTACTAATTGCTTAAAACTATATACAAAATTCCCTGGAATTTTAGAACTCCGTCTTAAGTATATATAAAGTACTATTAATGAATTATGGGTATCTAGAAAAATTAAGTCTTAATGCTAAAATCATCATACAAAACCCTGAATACCCCAACTGAAAAGCCATGAATCCTGGTCCCAAAGGCAGCTATAGAAGATTGAAAAGTGTGATGCACCACCCTAGTGACGCCTTACAAGCTTGCACGTACCAGTGCTACAGAAATCAAATCTGTCTAAAAACCAGCTGGTGCCGCCTCAATTTCACATATATTCTGTGTGACGCCTCAACGAAATCCATTAATCAGTTCTCTATACACAATCTGGAAATGTTTCGCCTATCCTTAAAAAGTGCTGAACAAGCACCGTCGAGACCAAAATGACCACTGAGGGTTAATACAGTGGACACTGAAATGAAATCTGCCCAGAAATCAACTGGTGTCAGTGATGTGTCATCCACACTGTACACTTGTCAAACAATACATTTGTGATAAAATTCTGAATAATGTACTTTATATTGTAATCTGTTTTGCCCAGGGTATGCCGTGAGCTGTTGCAGAGTAAGACAAGATGAGGATTGAGAATGTCATTTATTATGACATAAGTAGAACTAAATAAGACTTTGCAAGATGGGCATGGAAAAAATGCCACCGGCGTGAACAATGAATTGCCCTTAATGATGGAACCAAAACAAAAGACAAAAGAACTGCCTGAAGGAGTCTAAAGAAAATGTACAGATTATAAACAAAACAAACTTACAAAAGTCCTTTACAGGTAATGTATAACAAGAAAAAGAAAAAATGTGGACACCCGGGATGGGAGGTTGGAAAAATGGAGCACAAACGTAGGTCTTGTAGACGACAAGGTGTGTGGCTGTATTAGGGTGGGCCATTAGATGGCACATCATATGTCATACTTTGCAAAAATTTGAAGGCAGCGTTGTTGTCTCCCCAGTAGACTAGGGGTTAAACTGTTAGTGATCTTCATACTGCAAGCACATCTTATGCATTGAAAAAAGTTGCTTGAAGAACAACAGAAACCCAGAATAAAATATATGACACCCTAGCATAGCATTAGTATGCCTGAAACAAATTCTACTCAGAACTCTTCGATCATTTTCTTGCAGCAACACCAAACATACTGTGGTGAACACAGTGCTCGTTATTTAAAAATTAACACAGTGCAACATCATCTTCACTATAGGAACATACATAATGAATTTAACATTTAAACGAATGTCAACAACCGTGGGTTAAAACAGAAAATTGAACCTGATGGTGCAGCCAGACACATAATATGGAAAGCAATGTTGTCAATTTCTTCAACAGGAGAGTTCACATTGGCATAAACAGTAAAATTGCCACTAGAGGGGCGGACACCAAAAACTGATGTGTAAAAATGGCCATTAGATGTCGTAAATAATACACCAAATCCATCCAAAAACAGGAACATGTCATTGACTCTTTAACAGAAACTTATTTACTAAATTTCATAAAAATCCATCAAGGAACTTCAAAGTCAGTGGAAAACGTGAAAAATGAAATTGTCATGAGGGGGCACATTAGTTGGATCCATTCAAAAGTTGTCATCATTTGTTATCAACTTCATATTATACGCTTGCCAAATTTAAAAAAACTTCAGCAGAGGGTTAGGAGATACAGCCATGGATGTAAAAAAAACAACACTGTCACTGGGCGTTACAGTGATCGAAGTAGTCCGTAAATCAACATCAGCCATCCTCTTTGCAGTAGGAACATAGATGCCAATTTTCACAATAATCCTTAAAATGGTTTGGTAGATAGAGGACCAGAGGCAAAAAACAGCTTCAAAACAAAAAAATCGTGACTAGGTAGCGCACAATACTTTGAATCCATCTGAAAATGGGAAGATAATATCATCTCACAGATAGATACCTATTTGTCATATTTCGTGAAAATCAGTTGAGAACCTCTAAAGATACAAACTTTGTTAAGGTAAAGTAGGTAAAAAACTAATATTGTCACTGGGAGCACAAGGAGGTCGGATTTGCTCATATCGTCCCATCCATGGAAGGAAGATTATCTGTTTAATTTCATGAACATATATCGAAGGGTTATAGAGATAGAGCAGCAGACGCTGGACGGACGGGGACGACAACATAATGGCACACATACGAGAAATATGCCAGCACATAAAATGGAAAGAGATTAGCTGTTCTCACAACTGCAAAAAAATGTCACCTGGAGCCATAAACTGAAACATCATGTGATCATACTGAGAAAACTTATGCAGATTACACTACAAAAAAAAAATGTTTCCGTGAATTTTCTTCATACAGACCATTAGAAACTGAATTATCACAACTGAAATACACTTACCTGAGCACAAGTACATCACAATAAGAAACGGGTCACTGCTAATGTTAGTTGGACACGGACTCCCAAAGTATTGATTGGTTGGTGTGACACTACAGAACATCTTGTACTGGCACTCGTTGCGAACAATGGCCTCGTCTGTACCATTACTGGGGCAGGTCTGTATGGATGTTGCATTGCAAACACCTGTTATGGTTACGCCGAAGGAGGCAGTAACGACTTCTATCAGAGTCTGGCTTGTGTTGACTGCCTGCGGACATGTGAGGTTAACTGTGGACCCTAGACATGTGGTTGTGGTAATGAAATCACCAGCAGCTGAAAGTCATGGGAACAAATGATTTAATGAGGTTTGAATGGAAACAAATCTTATACTGCTATCATCTGAGCCAACTGTCATCCTGTTTGGTTATACTCGCCCTCCGTTGAACAAATATTCTAAGGAAGGAAAATCTGGCATACCAGATCTTTCTTGAGGACAGTTCATAAGGGAATAATTCTTCATCAACTGGCATTGATTCAACAATACCAGTCTTCAGTGTGAGAAAACTTTACTTACATAATGGAAAGTTGAGTGAAGATTCTGGATATTTGGGTTCCAGTCTCAAATAATTCAACACTTCAGCATAGTTGCAACTCTCTCACTATAGTTCCCTGCCTATAAACACTAGATAGCATGACAGCTACATTTTTAAGAAGGAAAACATGTTTCGATTCAGCAAAATTTTTGTTACAGGGGTGTGGCTTGGTGATACTTACAAGACAAGTATAAATCAGGACTTCTCTTAGTTCAAACAACTTGTAATGGGATAGTAGTGTATCTTATTATCTCTCCACTTATCATCACCTCATTACACTGATACTAGAACAAGTTGCTGACATATCAGACACAGATTATTAACTTAAGAGTCCCATACAAGAGCCATTTCCATGTATGCATGCTATTTCACCTTTTGGCCAACACAGGGTCTTTAGATAACTCAAAAAGGGAAATAACTTGATTATAGCAATTGTTGCCACAGCTGTGTGGGGTCTCACATTGACTAATCAATAGCGGATTTGCAGCGATGCCATATTGAAACTAGGTTAAAGTGGTGCATTGTGGGTGTTGTGGTCAGGATTCTGAAAGCGGCCATATTAACAAGCATAATACGCAGTATGAGCGCGAGGAAAACTTACTCTTGTTGTGTTCCTGGCTGCTTCAAAAACAGCAAGAGAGATAAAAATTTGAGTTTTTATATGTTCCCTGCAAACCAAGAATTTCGTGAAAAATGGATAAAGAACATTGGGAGAGATGGAAGTAAGAGGAGATTTAGTAAATTCAAACCAACACGGGGCCATCGTGTGTGCAGTGAACATTTTCCTGACGGAAAAAAGACGTATGAGAACAACATTCCGATGGAACTCCCTCTTAAAACTATCGTCTCTAGAATTCCACAACGAAAGATACAGAAGAAATAAACCACCCAAGAACTCTCAACCTGAATGAAACCAGTGGCGGATATTTCGAAATCAATGCCGATTGCCCAATACTGAAAATGACGACAGTCGTGCCCTCAGTCACAAGGTCACTGATCATAGCTACGCTGTGTTTACAAACGAGAGAGAGGACTTGCTTGGCATTATAAAGCAAAAAAATGAAACAATCGAAGTTAGGTCAGGCAAAGTTCTTGACTTTGAAGCTGAACTCACTCAAGTGAGAACAGAGTTGAATGAACTGAAACAGCAAATGCTATCTGTAAAACGTATGAATCAGGAAGCTAGGTGCAAATATCATATTGCTAACCTTGAATTGGAAAGCACAAGAAAAAAGCTGTCAACTGAAAAAGTTCTTTTGGACCGCATAACAAATAAAGTAGGGGCAATCAAATTCTATACCGGTTTCAGTGATTATGATCACTCATGGTCTTGTTCAATTTCTTGAAAGAAGACATNCAACAACTTAGTCTACTGGGGTTCATCACTGAAAGATCCTGATCAACTGATCCCTGAAAATGAGTGGTTCATGGTGCTTTGTTGTTTGAGACTTGGATTACTTGAAGAGGACCTGGCATTCAGGAAATTTATGTATTAGAAATATTCATAACCAGTACATGTCAGGGGCAGATCCAGGATTTTGAGTTAAGGGGGGCCAGGACAGAATATTAGCCACAATTTTGCCCGTCGGGCATTTGCACCCCGAACTGCCAAATGGAATCAGGGGGAATTTTAATGGGGCCATGACCCCCTTGGCCCCCTCTAAATTCGCCACTGCATGTAGTAAGTTTATTCTTGAATGGCAGTCACAAATCTGGATGCCCAGGGGCTTGGATCTGCCCCTGCTCTATCTGATATGTCCTCCGTTGTTTTGCTGTAAAGCGACATTGCCATAATCTCAATCACCCCCTTATGGTTGTCTAGTGTTAAACCCTTCACCAATTATTTGAATCTATAGTTGACCAGGCACTGGTTAATAAAAAATTATGAAATCAATCACTTAGTGTAGGTCGAAACAATCAAAAGTTAACAAATATTCTGATACATTAATGCATGCTATTTATTTCAGGCTTGGGGTGCATTTTTTCCACTATTTCACAGATCTGTTCAACTTATTTTGATTTACTTCGTCGCTGTCGAGAACTACATATTTGGGCCACAAAAGATGTCGTTGAATTTATGCCTCAATGCTTTAAACAAGAATATCCCAGCACCCGCATAATTCTGGCTTGTACAGAGATTTTCATACAAACTCCTTCTCACTTTCGTGTGCAATCAGAGACATATTCCTCATACAAAAGTCACAACACAGCGAAATGACTTATTACTCTACCTATAGTGACTTAGTTCCAGGAAGGATGTCTGACAAGATTACAGAGAAGAGTGGGCTTCTGATGGACTTAATTGATGTTGGCGATTCAGTTATGGCAGATCCAGGCTTTTTGATTGACGGATAATTGGCGCAAAAACAACTTAAACTTAACATTCCACCATTTTTGAATGGCCAAGATCAACTGTCGTGACAAGAGGAAATAGAAAGTAGGCGCATTGCACGACTGAGAATCCACGTGGAACGTGTGATAGAAAGAATTAAAAACTTAAGAATACTCCAGTTTGTCTTTCCAAACAGCATGTCAATTGTATCTTTATTGAAGAGTGCTATCATAGTTTACATGTTTGACACGCTAACGTGTCATAATTTTACATGTTTGAAAAGCTAGCGTGGAAAATTTTCCACGTTTGAAAAGCTAGCATGGCAAATTTTACACGTTCGACACGCTAGCGTGTCAAATTTTACATGTTTGACATGCGTCATGTTTTTACATGTTTTACATGTTAGCGTGGTAATTTCGATACATATTACATGCTTTTTACACATTTGAGACATTTTTATCACCCTGGTAATGTATTACTTAATCTCATCCAGCTTGTAACACCCGTTATTGCCTGCATTATACTCAGATGAATCTGCTCACCTTCACAAACAGGCTGTATGCCAGACCAACTGCCTGTGTCAGTGCATGTTCTGACTAGGTCGCCTGATACCAGTCGATAGCCTGGCTTACAAGCATACCTCGTCTCTGACAGGTAAGTGGTGCCCAAAATCTGCTTGGTAGTATTACCCACATCCCCCAGGGTTGAACATGTGACAACTGTGGAAAGATTAATTGAATAAGACTTGTATTCTTGACTTGATTAAAAAACTGTTGACAAATTATTTTGAAGTGTGGGACATGTGACGGTACGCTGAAATCACACGTCGAATTAATGGCACAATATGGCGGCCTAAGGACCCAATAGGGTGAACAAATGAAACATTGTTTTTTCATGCATGACTAAGGAAACTAAAATACATGTGTTATCATATAAAGTTGCACACGTTCTATCACCAGTGTTTTGAGTTCTTTATTATCCACAACAATGACATAAGAATTAAAGAGCAAAATTATGCATAATGGTCAATCTCAAGCAAGTTACGGACTGTCGAGTGGCCTCTGGGCCATGCATCGCAAGCACTGGTATGAAACTTTTACTCCAAAATCCTAGAATAAATTTCGAAAAATAGTTCAATCATGCTAAAATTTAACAAACACCAAGAACTTACTTTGACACTGGAGCAGGGACCCTGACCAATGACCAGTTTCATTGCATCTTAAAATGGTGTAGTCAGACGGTCTATATCCTGTCACACAGGTGTAGTTGGCAATGTCATCAAATTTTGAGCCAGACGTCACAACTGTGGTATGTGGCAAAGTGGGTGCCACTCCACATGTTATTTCTAAAAGAGAAAACAAGGATCCAACAACAAAATTATTGGGTGTGTGCTGGATCTATGGCAGATTTCTGCCATACACCCATCATGCAGTTAAATCTAAATATTTTATCTGTTCTTGTTATAATCAGTCACATAAACCTCGCTCTTCTTTTCTTCTCTTTAATTTACTTTGGAAGTCCTCCTTAATTCATAAAATTAATAATTTTTTATCACAACAGTTACTATAATTTCATTGTACTCCTACTCAGAACTATTGTACTCAGGGTGCAAAAATGGAAAATAGGGCTGGGTGTTAAGCTGGTGTGGGTGTTCAAAAACAAGTTTTGAAAACTTGAAGGTGGTGTTTACCTGAAAAGTCGATTCTTTCACACAAACATCTTCACCATTCTTGCTCGAATGCACAATATATAACACTAGATTTCACATCATATTCAGTAAGGAATGCATATAATGTTCCCACATGAATAAGGCAAGGTGTCACTTAAAAAACTGCCGATAATCAAAAGTCTAAGACGCAGACACTTTCCATTGTATAAATTGGTGGTGAGCATTAAGCCAAGCATGGGTATTTAAAAGCGGAAATTTTGAACTTTTAGCCATGTAAGCTAAACATGGGTAATAAACCTTTCTTATTTCTCAGCAAACAAGCTTGGAAGTTTCTCACCGACAAATATTAATCACAGAAATATAATATTGGTAATAAACAAATTCCCAAAGTAGGGAAAACAGATAAAACTCTGGTTCAACAACATTCTACTCTGGTGCATACTACACAGGCTGGTAATGAAAAGAAATACACTAACGTCTTCCACTTTATTGTATTCAAGCCACAACTAGTTAGAAAATTGTAGCACATGTTAATTTCTTCTAGTTTTAACTAAAACGAGTATAATTCAGTAATTAGTTAAAAAATGTGAGTACGGGGACACTACATTAGTTTACAAGTCCTTGTTTAGGAACAAGCACCCAACACTCAAAAATAAAAATATCTATGTCAAGATGGCCACAATCTGAAAAAGTTCTATACCTGTACACACAGGTGGCACTCCAGACCACAAGCCTGATGATTGACACTGACGAGTCAAGGCACCTCCCACAGCATAAAAACCCGTGTTACACGTGTATGTTACAGTGTTCGGTGATGTGTAGTCATTGCCACTCTTACTGGCATTGGCAATTTGGCCAGGATCCCCACAGTTGGCAGCTTGAACAAAATGGAAAGAGTAATACTATAGAGACCAACAGGAAATATTACCACCTAGCTAACATCATTATTGAGGACGTCACTTTTTACAAAAAACAATGAGTACATGTGACTCTTTATAGGTGATCAGACCTGTAGGGTCTGTTTCATGAAAATTAATTAATTAAACTTCTTAAATGAGAAAGCATTAAGAAAATTACAACTTGAAGGATACGTCTATCATACCATTTTCTTCCATTACAATGACCTTGAAGAAAGTTCTGGGTGAGGTGGATAGAAGGATTGTTAGTTGTAACAACATTAGATTTTTATTGATCAATAGTTTCAATTCATGGATTAAAAACGTATTTATCCACAAGTTTTCTGAGAAACCAGATAATTATGCGTCGTTACTCAATTATTACACAGACGACGAAATCTCCCTTTCAATCTACCCATAAACACTCATTTGACAATGTGTAAATACCTTTTCACCCACACAAGAATTAATACAAACAAGATGTTAAAATATTTGGTTTTTCACAAACTGACCAATGTCCCTATTGTGGCTATGTCCAGACTTTCCAGCGTATGTTTTACAGCTGCTTCTGTGTTAAACGTTTCTGGAATTCTTTACATCATTTCATAAGTAAAGTTTTTAACTTACACGCTGAACCATCAATGTACCACTTTTTAGTTTGCTTCATTGGCAATCTAAGCAAAATCTTCAATACCATATACACTCATGCTCAACATTATTCTATACATCGAGAGATGGGTCTCAACCTTGTCTTAATAAGTTCAAATTTATACTTTTTGACGCAGTGAATCTTACTGTATTTAACTACTCGGATAAAACATCAGAACAGTGGAAGCTTTTGCAAGCATCTCCTTAAAATGATTCAAACAATATAAGGTGCTTAACTTTTATAACCACTTCTATGTTGTATTATAAGAAAACTGACTTCATAAACATACACCTAGTATGCAAATGTAAACGTATATTAAGTTAACTAAACCAAGTGATTGTAAGTGTATAAAAGTCTTCCCCCCCCTAACCTCCCCTCTTTCCCTCCCTTTTTTATAACAATCTGTACTAATTATCCACCCAATCATTGTTTTATTAGTTATTTTCTAGATACTTATTTGTTCAATATGTAAGACTTATTTTTCTTTAGTAAGTTGTAAAGATATGTATTTGGGGCCACCCAACCCTAGCAGTATATAGTAATGACATGCTTTCTGGGTTAATAAACGTATTACTCAAGAAAAAAAAATAATTAAGGTCATGTAGGACTGTGGACAAATGTCCAAATTTGGCTGAATTCAGAACATCATATCTTCGAAATGGCTAATCGGAGTCACATGAAACTTTCAGATACTATGATTTATGCTGTTCTCTAAAATGCTGTTAGGACTTGCCACTCACATTCCAGGAATTGGGCTCGTAAACAGTGGCGACCAAAAAAAAAACGACGAACACGGGCTCAGCATCCACATGAGGGGGGCCAATTTTGTACTCATATTACTTTTCCACTCGTACTTTCGATCGTTTCATTTCACCCGCAATTCAGAGACCACCGGAGTGCTGGTTGCCAAGGACACCTCATTAGAGTCTTCTGCGGCCCATTCAGCTATGGCCAAGTTGTTGAAATGGACACTTGCCGAGGTATAAAGTCCACCAAAGCCTCTCATACGTCATATACTACACAGCAAATTTATTCAAGAGAATCATTCTTTTCTCACAGTTTTGAGAGCCAAATGGCTGATCTATTCTATTTTCATATCTAAGTAATCAGTGCCAAAGGAGCAAACTCGAATTCCACACCAAGTCAAAAAATATTTAGAGGCTTTCAATTTTGTGCAAAATTGGTTATTCAATACGTAACCAACATTAGACTATTGCTTATTCCTAGTGAAATTTGCACTACATCATTCTCATGCATCAATACAACATTCGGTCCAATGCCACACGGAAGTTTTTTGACATGAAGTTATTCAATCATTCGAGCTGCAAAACTTTGAACAGTGCGAAAAAAATTGAGGGACTTTGCTCTTAGACTAATGTAACGACTTTAATGACATTTGTATAGCAGGTGTTGGTGACAGTTGTATTACAGGTGTAGCTACTCAAACACGTGTCAGTTAGAGATCGAGCGCCGATTTAACTTTTGCGTCAGCAACTAGCCTCACAGTAACGGGGAATCCTTTGAACTGCCGAGTCTGTGCATTTCAATTTCAAAGGTGATGGGTGACCAGGGTCTCTCTGGCTCAGCAGATTTATCACACCTTGATTTTCAGACTCACCAAGGCTTTACCGTTAATTCAAATATTTGAACAGAAATTCTTAAGAGCACGCGCTATTTCTCAAAGCAGGTGGTGCTAAATGCAATTGGTGGGTGTCCTGTGATGACCCAAAAAAATGGCTAACGTCCATTCAACATCTGTACTATTGAGGTACTAAATTTTCTATTCGCATTTCAATTTTTCCACCATATTTTTGCTTAGATTGAGCCCTGAAAGTTTATATTTTTGAAAGTAGAAACAGGACGAAAAGTTTCATTTTTTACCAATCTGTCATCAATTGTGTCATGTTACCATGTCTATTTTAAGCTTATCAAAAATAAAATGTGCATTCATTGCAAAACAACTGTATCAATAACATGACAAAATTTCATTTGATATAAATGTACAAATTAGTTAAAATCTCATATAAACTCTCTTACAGCTTTTATTCAAAATCTGATTTTTAGAACAGGCTAATTCAGGATTGTGTAAACCTATGATCACTACCATAATCGTCAGTGGACAGGGTCCAATGCTTTTCAGTTAAACATCACTTTAACCTGCAGATACTTTTCAAAAAGAACAAAAAAATGTTGTTTACACACTTGACTCGTCTTGGCAATGTCTTCCTGATATGTTTTTGTCATATGGTGAGAAAAATTGATTTAAGAAGTCACAAGATGGATGATTCACAGTGGTTCAATGTTTCATAAAAACAGTTTTAATGTGCAAGGTTCAAACAGAAACTCAATGGTCTCATGCCATAGACTTGAAACAGCCCAGTTTTTTACAGGTTGGCCAACTCTGTCAAAGTTTGCAATGGAGACTCTTTTTACATGCTGATACCCTGAATGACATAGAATTTGATTTTAATTACTGTGTGGAAAGATTACGAGACATTATTAATGTCTTTGACTAACATGTTTCATAACACAAAACATTTTTTTTCATGTTGAATTCCTTGAAATTTTCAAGGGCTAAAACCGAAGGTTCACTTAATTTTTTGAGTAAATCATAGTTATAGTCTACTTGAGCAAGTCAACACTTATCAAACTAGGATTCTTCTCAAAGGGATAAAAATGCAGAAATTATGACACAAAAATAAAGGTTTAGTAGATTTGCAGTGTATCACAACTGGATACCAGGTGCACAGCAGATGAACAACATTGAACTATATGTAGCTGAAGTTAGGAATTAAAAAATATTATTGCAGAATTTTGGATTATTTCTCACAGAAGCTGAAGCTGTTGCAACTTGTCTTTGCAGACAGATCTTTTCACGTATACCAGCATAGGATATCCTAGAAAAATTCGCATCATTTGAAAACTTAAGAAGTCGAACTGAAATGCAGTTCTCAACTGTTACATGCCAGCAGGCAGCTGAGTGTGCCAACTCACTGGGTACAGGGTCTCCATACACTTCCACCTCACACATTGCTAGTCGTTGCTGAGTAGTCTTCCTGATGTAGACATACTGTGCATAGATCATGCTTTCGCATCGAATAACTTCAGTAACACCTCGACCAACAGTGCCAGTGTAGCTGTGACATAAAGGATCAGTGGATGCCATGGCAGCACTCTCATTGGTCATACGTATGTCAAACTTTTTCAGTCGATAATCTGTGAGAAAAAAAACTTACTGACAACCTACCTCCATGACAGTAAAGAAATCAAAAGTTCTAAACAAATTGCAATATTACTACATTGATCTAAATTTTTTATTCAAGCCCTGACCTATCCTTATGATCCTTTTCTGTCTGTTCTTCACCCAACATCAATGTTCTCAGTTCCCTCCTCTTGTACAAATAAGTAGAAAATAATTCTCTCTTTCAATTAAGAAAATTTCTTCCTGGCTCCATCCTCGTCTTTCATGCTCCGTTCTCACTTTCCACATATCTTTCCCTCCTATACTCATCCCCTCTTTCCGCCCTCTCTCATTCCCTTCCACCCTCTGTCCATCCCTCTCATGGTCTTGCTCCCCTTCGTGTTTGACTTTCCACCCATTCCCTGTTCCTCCCACCCTTTCCCTGTTCCTCCCACCCTTTCCCTGTTACTTCCACCCTCCATCCCCCACTCTCACGCTCCACCCTCTCCTTCCACCCTCCACTTATTTTAAAATACATACAGGACGGAACGTCTCTGTTGGTCAAAACAATGGTGTGTATCCCATAGACATCCTGCAAGTTCACTCTCCACCAACTGTCCATGTCGCGCTGTGTGAATGAGCATGTATCTACCCTTTTGCCATCGACAGAATGAGAAGACAGGTGACCATTGGAAGTGGATGACTGTGACGTGGGCTTGTTCAAGGCCAGATCTGTGCTCACTGTTGGTATTGAGAAAATCGTGTAGGGTTACTTTCGAAAATTTGGAGGATACTTGCTCCACAAGAGCATTTAACTCATGGCTAATCCACTGTATTATGCCAATAGCTGCTTTAAAAATACACTGTAGTACAGACAATCTTAATGTGTGCATAACTAACTATGTTCAGGTTCCTTCACTGTCGGTTTTGGTGAATGTCTTGCAAAACTTACAGACCAATATTCCACACTCAAAACAGAACAAACAGCCAAGACTCTCCAACTTCACTACCAAACCTTATTGTTCTATTTCCACAGGAAATGTCATCACACAGCGAAATATCATCATGATAGACCATCTCATGTATCAAGATCACCAATTCAAGGAAAAATTCCTGACCAAATCGCTAGCTTTTGTTATTTGGCTGACAACATGCAACATCACGCACATTCGTATTAAGCTGATGACTTAAGGACAACAGTTGCCAAATAAATCGAGACACTTGTTTTCGCCTTTTCACTCTTTTGAAGGACTAATCAGTTATATAGGTCATCCAGTTCATCATACCTTACTCACTTACTTACCCCTATATTAATATAGGGGGCCTCGCTTTTGAGGTCCGAAATTCAATTTTTTGCCTAAGTCATTTTAATAAGAATAAGTCATTTTAAATAATAAGCTGTTTTAACTTGCCTGGCAGAATGGGCACTACTTTATACTCGAGAGTTAAAATTAATTAAAGTTAAACCTGAGTTAACCAGACTGGTTCGTAATTACAGTTAAACCAGACTGGTTCGTAATTACAGTTAAACCAGACTGGTTCTTACATCTACTGGTTGTACCATACTGTCACACCGTTAGGCCTGTGGGCCTCTCCGTGGAACTGCCCTTCTATGCAAAAATATGGCGCATGCACCAACATATGAACCAGGACGCGAAAAAAGGCATTATTTTGGATATAGGGCTATGGGAAATATGGTAATACAAAACTATTTACCAATTTTTTAAAAAATACTCCAAGGAACTCCAAAGGTACAGAGGCAAACGTAAAAAATTGCCATTAGGAGGCACATCGGTAGTCAAAACGAGTATAAATTAATGAATAGGCCTATGCAGGGGACATGACATGAGCTTACATAACTTAGGCGCATGCGCCAATATGCAAATCACTTGGATAAAAAGATGCAAAACAGATATTATTTCAGATACAAGTCCACGGGCCTAAAGGCATGGCAATACCTTAAACAACTCTGTGCGTAGAGCTACGCTATGACTCAAAACTAAATGAATGATAAAAAATGAAACCCTTTTGCTGACACACAGTGTTTCCAAATTGAAACAGTGGCTAAACACATTATATAAAAATTTGAATTAATCCCTTAAATTATCAGAAGAGTACGGAGAGTTTGAAACGCACTTGGTGGTGCTAAAGAGATAACCGTTAGCACTTCCTGAACAATTGCACGAGAGCATACAGTCAATGTAATCAGTAGGTAGTGGGAATGCGCTATTGACATGGGTGCCATTTTTCAAATCTTTGGGTATGAATTTTGGTGTCATTTTAGACTAAATTGGGATGAGAAATCACTATTTTTACTTACCGTAAACTCGCAGGTTTAAACGCCCTGGGCGCTTAAATTGAGAAACCCTGAGACAGGGGGTGGGTGATTACCCAAGCAGTGGGCACTTAAACTGAAAAATTGGGAAAAATTCGGTGGGGTGGGTAATTACCCAAGCAGTTGGCGCTTACGTCCAAGTTTTAGCCAAACTGGACAAGCTCACGGGTGTTCATTCGAGCACGGAACTTGTAAGTTTAGTCAAACAGCGGGACCCGACAACCACAAAGTTTCTTACGGCTCAAACACAGACAGGATTTCGGCTTTGAAAAAGTGATTTCGTGAGAACGTTGCTAACAACTCAGAAGTTTTCAAATATATTAGTGCGCTGCAAAATGTCATACTACGGAGCTTTATGAAACTCGAATGGCAGTCCACCTACTGTATCAGCAAGTACTGTTTCAGATCAGTGAACGCGACTACCTTTTGTTTGCAGCGCCATTGTATTGTTAGTGTTGTTCGTAGGACTGTGTTTAGTTGGAACCTTTCCGGTCCCGTCTCATTGTTGTTAATGTCGTCTGTGTATAAAACCGATAAACTTCCGATTCACTGTTTAGTTTATCTGGCGCTGGATTAAAAACACGGACGATTCGTTCCTGGCCGACAAAAACCATTTGCAATTACGAGGGGGTGTGAATAATTGTTCAATTCAAATCTGGGTTGACCCAGGAAATAAATGTATCAAAATCATGTGCCCTATGCATGCAATTACAACCAGAGGGGGGTTTGATTAATTGGTCAATTCAAATCTGGGTGAACCCAGGAGAAAAATCAAGCAAAATCAAGTGCTCCGTCTGAAAATAGAGGGCGAAGTTTCGAAGTTTTACCTGTTCTCATCAAACACTCAAAAAACTTGATCTACTGAGAAGTCAAAAAAGCATCGGAAATGGTGTCCGATAAAAAAAAATTTAGATAAGGTAATTTGAAAACTTGTCACTTAGACAAACCTACGTCGGTGACGACAAGGACATCGTAGGCCTAATCTCGTAGTAGACTATGTTCACTTCTATAAAAATCTACTGAGTAGGCCTATATTAATTTAACAAAAGATCAGTTGATAAGTTTAAACAAAGTGCTTGCAGCGCTCGAGTTATTCCACAAACGCCAGCTGAAAAATGTACTTATCGAGACAATTGCATGCAGGTGTAAGCACGCCGGGTTTCCGCAAACACGGAAGTCTGAGCCCGAGGCGAAGCTGTGAACAAAAGCACGATTTCAAGTGCAAGTTCTGTAAGTGGTAAGTTGGGGATGGGCGATTACCTGGAAATTAGCACAAAGTAGGGGATGGGCGATTACGCAAGCAACCGGCGCTTAAACCGAAAATTGACCAAAAGTTGGGGATGGGCGATTACCCGAGTGTGGGCATTAACCCGCGAGTTTACGGTAATAAAAATTTAAGAATGACAATACTCTGCACCAATAGTATGAATACTGATACGCTTTTAAAGGGCATTTTCATTTTAACAGCCGAAAAAAGCATACTGTGGCGTTCGATAACTGTTGGAACTTTTTAAATCATTAGGTTTGACCAGACGATCAGAAATATTAATTGTATGCAGGCATTGGCCTCACGATACAATTTATAATTTTTCTGACACATAAAGGAGAGGAGACAGTTTGAAGAAATAAAGAACTTGAGTAAGGTGTCATAGAGAGGAAGACATTTTTTCAGACCTAGTATGAAAATTTCTATCAGCTGCATGATGGACACTTGTCCACCATCAACTACAACGGACCACTGGGTCTTTAAAATCAGTGAGAGACAGACAAACTTGTGCGAAAACACCGGGTTGCAGGCCTCAATAAACAATGACCACAGCTCAGCTATCTAGCAGAGGCTACAAAATCACAACAGCATGCTAGTTGGCTCTTGCTGAATGCAATCACAGTGCATTATCTAAATTATTATATCTTACTACATCCGCACATGTTTCCGTTGTCCAATAGTCTTTACATTTTGTATGTTTAGGGCAATCAAATATTCCTCAGTTTTTTAAATGAAATTTTTAGATTCAACTGTTCCTTCTGAGCAAAACACGAAAACAAACTTTGGTTTGGCGTACCGTTACATACTGGAAGAGTACCAGTCCAGGTTCCCGAGACATTGCATGTTCTAGTTGAGTCTCCAGCACTCCACAGTGTTCCCAGCATGCATGTGTACTTAACAGAGCTACCAACAAGAAATGTGTCGCCGCTTCTTGTAGCATTGGAGGAGTTGCCAGGATGTCCACACTCTTTAACCTGGAGAGCTAGAATGAAATGGTTTTGGACGGGTGTAGAATAAAGTACACTCTGCAATGACAAAAAATAATTTGTTTAAAAATAAAAAGACATTTTCAACAGAAATGAAATAATCAAATAGACTTTTTAGAGAAACCATGTCGCACTCACTGCTTTCCAAACTTCAAAGCAACATTCACACACTTCACAGTGCATGGTTCATTACACATTCAAGCATAAGAAAGGGACAAACCATTGTTAAGTCTGAGCTCATTTTACCTGGACATGGTATTAAGTAAGTGAATATTACCTTCTGTTAGCCATAGTTGTATGATTGGTGACTCAGTATTGCAGAGCTAGTTACAGTTATCTGAAAACTTATTTAGTGACCTCCATTCTATACAAAAAATCTAACTTACATATGAAAAATCTAACTTATATATATAAAAACGGGCTATGTCAACTAGTAAAAGTATTATTTTCTGAAAGCAAAAACATATTTTACATCTATGTACCATTATTATTATTACGTTATCACATCTTTTAAGTCAAAATTTCAAGAAAGGTATACTCATAGCAAAATAACTCTTCGGTCAATTTTAATGAAACCCTTTTTAAATGAAAACTTCACAATTTAACTAGAATTTTTGATCACTCATTAAGTTTTGTTTCTTTGCCAAATTAACTCCCAAAGCAGATTGAGGTATTTTTCTAAAAACATTACTTGCATTCATCTATCTTATGTACACAAAAATTAGGCATTTAAAAGAAAAATCCTAACAGCACTTGGAGATTGATGAATAAACATTAAAATCGGAAAATTTCAGTGAAATTCACCAAGCCGCTTTTTGAGAATTCGCGTTCCTAAGTCAATTTGTGAAGCTGAGAAAAAGCCGCACATGTTGCGACTTAATTATCGCTAATATTGTAAGTCAGGTGACGATGCCTCGAGTGAAAACAGGTCAGGGGAGGAATTGATCTACTAATAGGTCAACATTAAATTCTAGTACGCAACACATGAAGCAAGCACCAGGGAGAAACCAACAACAAATTGCAGGACAGAAATCAAGTCAGTTGTTAAGACCGACTGAACACAAGATCGAAACAGCGAAACGTCAGATTGCTGGTTAAATGAATGAATTTGGGTGAAGATTTATAATTGTTCACAATTTGGTGCTAGACGCCAGCGACTCAGTGCATTCACAATAACAATATCAAAGGTTGTATGTACGCAGATGTGCAACTGACAAACGATCAAAACTTGGTGTTGTCTTTGTTGTTTTCCGTGGGATTTTCCGTGCTAGGTACACACTGTTACCTCAATCTTATTGTGACTCACTGAATGAAAGGATTGTGAATTGTGGGAAGTGCTAATGCCAAGCGGGACATACAGTTTGAGTGTCAGCTCTGTAACCTTTGGCCCTGGATAAGTAGTAAACAAATTTCCACGTGGTTGAAGGTGGTTCTACTAATTTTTTATCCCTACATGGTACATACTTCATACTCAAAGTTCCCTCAGAATGAAGATAAGGTATTTTGCAGGACAGGTGAAATATTATAGAAATGGCCAATTTTTGGGGATAAGGTTTGGGATATCCTTAAGAACACATTGCTTTGTGTTGGAATCTGCGGTCCTTTTGACATGTTTTCATTCACCAGAATTGGCAGTGACATGCAAAATATGCTAGCATCTCGGCAGACGTGAAAGTCCTGCCTAAATTTAACTTGCTGGAATGTGTGCGTGTCTCAATGCCATGCAGGGAAACAGGAGGCAGAAGACCCGAACAAGTTCCCCACTTGTGAAATTTTGTGTGGGTTACATCATGCCAAGAATTGTACGATGGCACTTGGATTACCTCAAAACCCAACTGCTGCCTGGTGGTTTGGTAATTAGCCCAATTATGTTGCACACCCAGTAGAATTAATGAGAAGCATAATATGGCAACATTGTATAGAATTTTTAAGTTGCATGTCACATTTCTTTTCAGATTTTAAAAATTCAAAAACCTAACCATGTGTGCTTTTCATGAGCTAATAAACTATGCTATTTAAAACTTTCTAAACGAAAATACAAAAAATAATTTTGTAGCCCCCAGTGTGTTTAGATGGGTCTAATTATCTAGTGAACGATAATACCAGCAACCTGGCGTCTAGAGGTGATGTAATTGGCTACAACTGCATGATGTCTTTGATCTTTGCGGCAAATGTTGCGGTAAGCAAATTGGTTGTGTTGCCAAATCTCAAC
This sequence comes from Phoronis australis, assembly GCA_002633005.1. Lineage (NCBI taxonomy): Eukaryota > Metazoa > Phoronida > Phoronidae > Phoronis > Phoronis australis. The sequence continues at coordinate 19,728 of NMRA01000299.1, read as the reverse complement.
CAGTGAGTGTGTCAACATAGGATTATTTACACAGTGAACCATAACGTAATGAATGTTGAAAGAGAAAGAAAAGTTCAAGTTACTTATGTACAATTTAGCAAATTTAGCAAAAACATGATGAGCAAATTGCTGAGATCAACTACAAAATAACAATTTATTCCCAATGAAGCTATTAATTCAGAGTAAGAGGCAATGGGCATCTGGAAAGAGTACCTGAGATCTTAATCACTTAATATATAGCGCAGCTTGGTCCACAATAGCGGGGAGGGAATGTGTGCAGATTTGCAATAATTGGGCACTTTGAGACAAGTTTTTGTAATGTGGTACGCTGTTAGGTCTAAGCAAAGGAAATTCAAAAAACACCGCAAACAAAGTGTGCTGACCTCCTGGTGGTCGTTACGTGCAAATTCCAATATGGCCGCCGGTGAATATGGAAATTGGCATATGTCGGCTATTATTATCACTAGAACAAATTCTAATATCATCTTTTCAATATTTTGGGGGATGAGAAGTTCATTTCTGGTGTTAGTTTTATGTTTTGAGGTCAATTCCAATGCAAAATGATACTTTCAAAGCAAATGTCATTCACAAATAACTCAAATTTATGCTTGTCCTCATAGAAGTTACTTTGTTTAATTAATGGGTATACTGATGAGATTCACCGCACAACATTCTAAAATTACCATTTTCCAAAACCAGATTTGCACAAAATAAGACTTCTCCAGCTGACAGTGACAATACTTCAAGACTGAGACTATAAAAACTTTGATACTTAATTATTAGCAACTGAATGGGCAGAATTGTCTACCTATCAAATACTGCTGCTAGTTTGTATCATGTATGCATACTTATAAAGCAATTAGATATTGAGAAAGATGAAATGTCAGGTTTAAGAGTCGTTTCTGGTGCAGGCACATTCACATTTGCACACTGTGGTACACCAGCCGAGTCCAGCTCGATGGCACATAAAATTGCCTTTGCAGACAACAACACAGCTACAATGGAGAAGTAGGGAACATGCCTGGCTTACTTATTCCAGATCTGTCCAATATGGCACCCATTTTGTAGCTCTAGCATTCCATTCCCAGCCTCATAGACAAGGGTTTGGTATCTGGGGTTTTTTGGCAAGAGACTGTTTCCAAACAAAAGCTGCAGTGAGCAGAGAACGCTTAGCATGTTGGAATAAAGCATGCTGTGTTGGTGGTAGTGATTCCAGAGTCTTGAGGCCATAGGTGAACAGAAGCTTTCCTGCTTCATTCACAGAGTGCGTCCCACAGCTTTTAATGTATTTTAGTACTGCCCAGTGTTCAAAGTGTCGTAAAAGAAGAGAGTTAAGTGTGAGAGTAGTTGGGTCATATGTGATAGCAATAATAAAAGTATTAATTTGTGACCTTGGGGAAAGCAGTCCAAGCATTCCATGCACTTCGTTTTTCAATCACGAACATTGCTGAGACGACATCACAACCTGTCAGTACATGGAAGAGTGGAGGAAGGGTTCACATTTCAGTAGCCCAAGGTTTTGAGAAATTTTGTGGATAGGAATATCCTTATAATTTTTCCAGATGCAAATCCAATCCACAACTCTGAGAGGCCTTGCCTGTGAAAGAAGCTGACTGCTAGAACCACGAGACTGACAACTGTCCTAAGGTGTCCTTGGTGTGACCCAGAACAGCTGCATGTTGTAAATGCAGCATCATCCTTGTGTCAGCTTCTTCCTGTAGGCATGGAGACAATGCTATACTAATACGTCTGTTGGTTTGTTGCTCAGTACTAGGTCAGCATTTGTAGTTGGTACTGTTAATCAGCTGTGGTGCTCAGAAGGTCCTGGATGTCGAACTGGAAGAGCTCGTCCTTGTTTTAACAATTTTTGAGGAACGTCTGCCACTGAATACCCCTGGGCATTGCTATCTTAGGTGAAGAGCGTGTTTGTCGCATTTCAGTCTCACCACGCTTCACAAGAGTCTATGACTTCAAACTATCCTCTCTTAATGTGTCCCAGACTGTGTTCACTCTTCTTGTGCTCTCTGTCATCTGGCTTTGCATGCATGGCAGCAATTACATCTCTGTATACTCCCCAAACACTTTTGCACACTGGGGTTTTATAATATGTATTATGGCGGCAACATCAAGAACCACAGACTCTTCCTTGACTGCTAGAGATCGGCCACGAACGGGCATGCCAGGCAGATATGAAACAATATTAGATATGGTTCCTCACTGAAGTTTACCTATACCACATAATCATGGCCAGGGTTCATGGTGATTTTCGTGCTTGAAAAATCTAAGATCACTATTCCGGGACGTGCTTGGAGTGACATAAACATCTTGGTGATGAGAACCGTATTCGCTTTGGCAGAACCCAGCTTGTCATTATCCTTCTTCAAATCAGTTGGTGGTCTGTTGGCGAAAGTAAACAAGTTGGTCCTTGGGATAATGTAAGACAATGGTGTGGTAGCAATTTCTGTGAATTTGGTTTGACCAATGTTCGGAGCTTCCCTAAGGCAGTTGATTATCTGAGGATTCATGATCTCAACAGTGTCCAAAGTAATGAGATCTGAGCTCCTTGAATGGATTGACAACTCGACCCTCCTTCACAAGGTCGCATAGAGCTATATAGGTCCTTCAGATATTTGTTCAGCAATAGAAGACTCAGGATGCTCCAGATTGTCATTGCTTCTTGACGTAGAGAAGCATGCATTCTCAAACTCATCAACACTTCTGACTTTGAGAGCTCAATCTTTCCTTGTCTTCTTGTAGAGTCCCTTTGCACCACTGTCCTTCTTCAACAACTTCATACTGTGCTCTTAGCTCTGGTCACAGAAAACTTCCTGTCACTACATTGAACAACAAACTTCCCTTCCTTGAAAGCTTCGTGCACTGAAGGGTGGGTGTGTGGAAGTTGTGCCATGGGTCTCAAAAAAAAGGCATCCAGCGTGTGTAATTCGTATGCCCAAATGCAAAAAACCATGGACACAATTCTTCACATGCTTTCAACATCAATGGTCAATTGCCCAGTCTCTGACCTCAAAGGAAGCGACTAGCAGGTAGTCTCTTACAATTTTCCAGTAACAAACTGTTGGAGCATTGCAGATTCGTTTTTCCCACATATCAAAGCTTTCGTGAAGTCTAGAGCTTTCATGACTGTACTCATCATATGCCTGATTTTTAAATCATTAAGCCAGGTTGGTATGCATATCTGGTACGCTGACATGCTTTCCACCCAGAGGAGATGATGAAACACGAGGAGTGAAGACATTGGCTAGGGAGAACATGCCGTCCCATCGAGATCCATCCAACACTAGTTTACCTCCACTCTCTTGAGATGCCATTTCGATGTGGAGCATGAAGCATAGGTCTACCATTTTTGATTCACCGACCTCATCAGGCTAACCCCATTGACAGTTTTTTCTTTTGAGCATTATATACAGCTTGATTCCAACCAACAAAAATAATATAATCAATAGATGAAAGACTGGAGCTGCCCGGGACCAAGTGTTTGACATTTCTATCCGTGCGCGGGGTCAAGCATTTGGTATTTTCAGTTCAGAGAAAGTGTAAAAAGATTTAAATGGCCTCAAAGCATAAAAGTAACATCAGAAATGAACTCCTCGCACCAAAAATATTGAAAACATGAGTTACAACATGCTCTTGTGATGATAATAGCCGAGATCTCTAATGACAATTTCCATTTTCGGCAGCGGCCATATTGGATTTTGTGCGTACCGGCCTCCAGGGGGTTAGCACAGTTTGTTTGCAGCGTTTTTTTAGAAATATTTTACCCATTCCTACCATTGTACCAATTTGCAGAATCTAATTGTCACAAGATGCGCAATTTATATGAATTCCCTCTCCGCTACAAAGCATTTACCAAAATCTCTTTTTCTAACTGTCAGAATAACAACATAGTGTACCTGTTCCCCCAACATAAAAATACAGAAACTGAAATCACTTACTACCAATAACATCTAGCCGCAGACACTTGCTTCCCCGGTAAGTCACAGGCTTCACACGAATGTAACGCGCAGCCATAGGGATGGGAAAGACTTGTTCCACTGGGGTATCACGATCACTGTTACCAATGAACTATGAAAACATTAAGTAATTATAACCACTGGCAACATAACAATGTCCAAAGTATTAAGGCTGACATGCCAAGCGCATCAAGCAATCCTGAACCGTAGAGAAAAAAGACCTACAACACAACGAATCAAATTTCAAAAGTCACCACCTACATACGATTCTGCGCTGCTATCACCATACTGCAGCTCTTCTCCAACATTCATGACAAAAACCGACATGGCAACTGATGGAAAATTAGGCTCTCGTCCTTCGTTTCTATACCAACCTGTTTTGTAAGAAAGAGGTGTACTGTTTTTGTCTCATTTGATGTGACTATTTTTTAACAATACATTAACCATGCTGAATGCATTTAGATGAACTGGCCTCATTGATTTGAACCGAAAATAAATGAACTGTTAAACAGTAACTATAAAATTTTGAAAATAAATTTATTGTGTAGAAGCATCAACAGGATGCCCTTAGAATCAAGGTTGTTTTCAAAAAGCTTTGCGCCCTTGGTTATCTGATTGCATATGGCTCAGGCACTTAGGGCGGTGAAATGATAGACCGGTTAATGTATACAAGTGCATTGTTAGCAACGTCATGTATCTTTTATTTTTATTTGGGTCACTCTGTTGATACTAGTAAATTTGCTTATTTATGCACATTTTGATATCATTTGTCCGCAACTTCAGCCTGTTGTGCTCTACCATAAGGGGTTGGCATAGGGACTGACGTGTTGCATACTCGAATGGGCTTCGTTTTAGAACCTACCGTATTCGCCCTAATATGCGCCCATGCCCCTATAAGCGCCCCCCAGTCCATGAACGCCATGCACATGTGAAAAATGCCTTACCTACAGTTCTAAAATTCTACAGCAACGTCTTCAATTTATCAATAAGATCCGACAGTCCTGAAAAAATCATTGTGCGCAGTCGCCACTGTCGGTATTTACCTGTGACTATACACTTCAAACTTCTGCCTTGCTTCAAAAAGAATGCAAGTTTTGCTGATCTTGCAAGGGATGTGTCCTATTATGTTCTAGCCTTTCAGAACAGACACAGAGTACTTGTCAAAGGGATTGTATTGTATCTTTCCTGTACAGATTTTCTCTCTCAACAGGAATCCGAATTTCTTTGTACACATGAAAACCGCGAATTGAAGACTAGTAAAAACTTGACCTTTGTTCAGTTAAAAGCACGTGGCCAGAAAGCGTGCGCTACATTCGAGTACCTGTCATCGAAGATTAGTCTTTGGGAACTATCTATTCATGAAACGGTAGCATATAGCATCGGCAAGAATTAATATTGGCACTTATTTCCGAACGTTTCTAATGTCGTAAAAACATTTGCGTTATTTTTAAGGGGGAATTATTAAGTTAGTCGTAATTAGTGTTTTTAAAGTCCAAAAACCCACTGGTAATGAGCACTTCCCCACCCTTACACCCACAGAAAATAACTGTTAGGCTGTCACGCATCCAGTCACCCGGTGACTCAATGACATCGGACTTACCGAGACAAACATTTTTTAGCAGATGATATCAACAAAGTTCTAAATAAAACACATTATGCTTTACTGCTTGTGTTAATTTCCTTACAATGAACACCTAGATCGTTACATCGCCTTTACTCTGACTGGCAAATGAACTCTGATGACATGCATGCTCTCGCTTACTCACACACGCAGACGAACTTCAAAACAAACATCACGAGTCAACAACATGTGTGTTCGTCCAGAGATTTTTCTGATGTTGAGGAGTATGATAGCTCAGATTTAGACTTAATATGTAGTTAATCCTGACTCCGCAGGAACTTAAAAATCTTAGGCAAGCTATTTTGAAAACTTAAAGAAGACTTCAGGTAATTTGTTGAGTTGAAACTATATTTTTACTCAAGAATTCCAGTTGACCTATTGGCGATCGCGAGACAGAGATGCATCAGTTGGCGAGTTTTTGCACTGGGATTTTCTAAAAAGTGTTTGCAATTTAACAAATAAGTTTGATAGCAATGCACTGCAATTTTGTAGAAAATCTGTCATAGCTTACAGATGCATCACAGAGCGTTAATTTGATGAATTTTAGCTTATGATTCCATCTGTTTCGGAGACCGGGTTTCAACCACTTTTGGGCTACAATAAGCACCCCCCCTTCCTGAAGCGAATTTTTCTAAGCGCTCTGGGCGCTTATTAGGGTGAAAACAGTATTTCAACTTTACAAAATTGTGTCAGTGAGGTAAATAAACAAAGTGGATGATTTTCCTCCAACGGGAATTCATCATTGGCAATTTTGGTGGATTCTCCAGTTTTCCGATGGACTGTCATATTTTCAGGGTAGAAGTGTGTCTGTGACGTTATTTATACCTGACAAAAATATCTCACAAATTTTTGTGAGCCAGTTTTCTCAAGGTTGCATCTGCAGAACCAATCCAGCATTTCAACTTAGTATCTTTTGCACACAGGACCCTTTCGTTAGGCCTATATTTAGTACGATTGGTGCATAATTTAGATTCTGAAGTGGAATAGGACTTTCCTAAATAGGGCAAAGAATTTTATTTGTTATAGAATTTTCATTTGAAAAACATTATTTCGGAAATATTAAGACTTAAGGGAAAATTTAAAAAAATTTACCGTATTTGTATTACAAAAATTTGACCTTATAATTGTATAAAACAACTTTCACACCCCTTTAATGTTCTATGTTTGCAAAGAAGAAACTGGTTAGCTGGTGGTATTTTCATAGAGTACAGTATACTTATTTTTATTTCATTTTATTTTTATTTTGCATTTTATTTACGATGAGGGTAATCCCCTGCTTTCCATGGGGGCCCTCAGACTAAGATCGTCAGAGAGTTTGAGCAGCTTGCATTCAAGCTTAAAATGAAATGTCCAGAGTATGAGCACCGCTGTTGAAGAGCGAGATAGATTTTGAGTAGGCCTGGTGGTTACTTCTGGAGTATTAGTATGAGCTTTATTTAAAAAGTTAACATTTTATGAGCGTGCAAATTATTATAACACAGATGTGAGCTCGGCAAAATCTCCAATCCAAATCGTGACCAAATGAGCAGACAACTTACTTGCTGGAAGTAAGACTTGATAACAATTCAGGTGCCATCAGTAAATAGTGACGTCATGGCTACTGTGTATGATTACAGATTTCATCCACTGAAAATATACGGAATTGGCGGTCCATGTGTTACGGCCTATGGTGGAGTTAAAAATTAAAAAAAAAACATTCTAGTCTAACTACTTACAGTAAAGCATCCACCTGAGTCTGAAACACACAGAAATGTGCTTCCATCTAAAGACGTTGATATCTCCATGGTCTTAGTCCAACTATCTTCATCAGCTTTACCCTGAAAACACAAGTTAGACATAACCAAAACAACCCAAAGTTAATCAAACACACTGGTAAAGCACAAACGGTATCCCACTATAATGGGTGGTCATCACTTTCAGGCAAAGCAATTATATTATACTAACAACAGGAAGATTTCAAATCTCCAAGGGAGCAAAATAATGTGCAAGATATGAAACATGCTATTGATGCCAGAAAAGAAACTTGAGTCACAATTGGTGATGAGAAGCTGCTGCAGTTGTAGTTAACAAATTTGCAGACACCAAGATTTTTATCAAGCATTTTAAAATCTGTTAATATGAGATTTTATGTCACAATAAAAGCACATCCTGCTAATAATAAAAGTTCATAAACTGAAGATCATTCCTGTGGCTGGACTGATTAAAATATAGGTAAATAATGAAAACTGTGACTATTCAGGGTGCAGTCCGTAAGTAGAAATCAACCCAAAAATTATATTGATATCATCACTTCCATGTTGACTTTTAAATTCCAAAATTTAGAGCAAAAAACAAGAGGAACATGGCAGAATTTTGATTTATATTTGGCGCATGCCATCCACTTTATGAACAAAAAGGTCTTCCAAACTTTAGAAAGATATTGGAACAGAAAACGACCCAAATGAAAAATGGATCTCTCAAAATGACAGGGAGAGCAATACCATATTGCTCTCTCTGTCATTGTATGTGACATTCAGACATGGGTGCATAAAAATACTTTAAGGTATAAATCATATGCAGGATTCACCAAACTGATGTTTCTGACCTACAAAAATCTACAATGATGTCGCAATGACAAAGACAAAAGTGAAACTGAATCCATGCTCATAGCAACATATAATCATCACTACAAAATTGATTTTTTACAGGAGACATATTGGTTTGATTACCTTAGTAACTAGCTTGACCACAGTGACCACTTGACCAAGGTCCAGCTGAAGGAAGTCGTCGGAATTAGAGCCATTGTGAGCGCACCAGGCTCCAGAAGAGTTGTACAATGACTGGTTTGTTGAGCAACAGGTGTGAGTTGATGAAGCCGTGACGACAAGACCCAATGACAAGGTGGTCGTCAAGGAAACTTCATCTTCAGGGTCTAGACAGAAGTAAATCTGGATATCACAAGTGAAATTATTGACAAATTTGTGATCTTGATAATGCAGGTTACCACTTTGTGTAATATTTCACATTCCAATACATATTTATTTATTGACTTCATTGATGACGTTCAAATTGAACCTTGCTCTGAATGTTGAAAAGTGAGAGCAACTTCCTTCACAGGCGTATGTGGCAACGTCATTGTTTCCTTAAGATTTAGTTGTTTCACCAAGGAACTTGATAGATATGGAGGCATAACACAAAGAAAACCTAAATTGCCACTAGATGGCACCGCAGGCGTTCGACCATCAAAAAATCAAATCAGCTGTACTCATTTCAAAAACATGAGATGTTTCTTCAGGTTTGGCAGATAGAGAGGCAGAGTAGTTGACGGATATTGAGGAGGACAATAATTAAAGACAAAAGTCATATAAAACAAAAAGGACCACTTAATTTATTATTTATTATTGTGATATTTAAAATGAGGGTGGCCTCTTCAGTGATAGCACTGCTTTCCAAGAGGGCCCTCAACAAGAAAAACAGTAATATAATACAATGAAGTAATAAAACAACAACGAAATATACGTAACAAAGATACAATTAAAACAGTTAAGGTTGAGAATTAAGACAATAACTAAATGACAAATAATGGTAAAAAATTAACTAAGACAGATGAAATAAATTAAGAGATGACTCTAGACAATGAGAGTATTTACGACAATGAAAAAATGACATGATTAAGATAGGCAGGGTATAAAAGGTTAAGTAAATTACAGCCACTTTTTAACATTAACTTTAAAGGTAGTAATTGAGTTGGACCGTTTAATTTCTGGGCTAAAAGAATTCCATATTATAGCAGCTGCATAGATAAAAGATCTCTTGCCAGTCTCGGTTTTAATTTTTTTAGAAGAAACATTGCCAGCAACAGAAGAACGTGTAGAATATACAGCCTGACTGCTATTGAATTTACTGCTGAGATATGCTGGAGCCAAGCCATTGATACATCTGTATATACAACAGGCAGAGAGATATTTATTTCTTTGTCTTACTTTCATAAATCCCAGCTTGGAGTACAAGTCGTCAACCCTAGTGTCCCTAATTTTAGTACCCAGGATAGCCCTGGCGGCTCTATTTTGGATTACTTGGACTTTGTTTACAAGTGTGTCACTAGTGTGCCCCCAAACCGGTAAACAATAATCAATATGAGGCTGAATAATACAATGGTAAAGGGTCTTAAGGGTACGGACATTAAGAAATTTGCTTAGACGTTTAAGTACACCGATTTTCTTTGATAATTTCTTTGTGATATGATCTATGTGCATATTAAATTTAAGATTGGGATCTAAAATAAGGCCCAAGTACTTAAACTTGTCAACATTCTCGATGGGAGAACCGTTGATAGAAAGGGATAGTTAAGGGATGCAGAATGTGTCAATGCACCTTCAAATGAGAAGGTGATAATGAAAAACAGTCAGCAGGTAACCTAACTACCATCTATTGCTGAGTTTCACTATCATAAGAGGGCTGTTCATGCGAGTCTTTTAGCAGATTTTTTCCATAATCGAGATTTTGTGTATACAGGCTGGAAGCATAAGTTAGTGTGGAAATCAACTATTTCAAAAAACTAAGCATTCAAAAATCCCGAGTTCAATTGCATGGCATCAAGGATAAATTTTGTTTGGAAAACACCCAACCTAGAAACGCATTGATTGCCATGTGAGCTAAACACAATCAGTATTACATGTCCATTCACATCACGTGTTATCAAAGACTTGTACATTGAACAATTACCAGACAGTAATTGTATTTTATATTCTGTCTTTCTTTAAAGTTGACTGTTCAGATTGAAGGCCCCATGAAGAGACAAAGATAGTGAGCTGACGAGAAACCATCGCTGAAGGCCACTACCCACCAGAAAAGATGGGCTGGCATTCATAAACACGAGGTGCAAACTTGAGGTTACTCTGATGGGTTTACAGTTCATTTCAATCACTGTATGTACCGTAGGTCGCTATTGCTGATTTGACACGGAGTGTCATGTCATTGATAGCTCCACACTTAAGCCAGACCATTTCGTAACCTTCCGTGACGAATCGGCAATTGCCGTTCATCTGTAACTCATCGAATAATTTCGCACCGTACTTGACCTCGAACCGTCAAAGGAGGACCGATGTGTGGGCTTTTTGCGAACCTTTTTGTGCTTTGACTATGAATTTGTTGGGATCTTGCTAGAGCAGGACCCTGTGAATGGTATAAGAAGAAAGAACAATAATTTTGCTAATGGTTTGTTGAAACCCTGTTTTGTCTAAATTTATTGAGTTTTGTGTTTAACATGGACGGCTGATGTGAAGCACCCGTGGCATTCCTTGCCTCGAATGTCATATCTTGTAGTAATATATTTAGTGTACTGGGGACGATCAGAAGCCGAGGACACCTGTGATTCTAACTTGAATATTTGCTACAAGCAGTTTTGCCCATGTCATAAACCTGAGACTAGAATAGGATTCTTTATTTCTGTGAGTGGAAAGCCTGTAGAATTTGATTTTTTTTTATTTTTTTACCAATCTCCCACTAATCGGGACGTATGATCATGTCTTTTTGGTAAAATTTTATGAAAAAGAGGTTCATTCATAGCAAAGCAATGGCATCAATAACGTGACCAAATTTCATTTGAATATTGCTTTTTACAGTTTTCTACTTGTACTATGCAGCATTTGTTTTTTTGCCATTCAAACAAAAGAGCGTTTTAAAAACATTTGCTTACAGCATCTTGGACAAAAGTGCTTAAAGCATAGTATCTGAAAGTTTCATTGCAATCCTATCAGCCACTGGCGAGACATTTCTGTTTTCAAGTTGGCCAAATTTGGATACTTTTCTAAGGTCCTACATCAATTTAACAGAGTAGATAACAATTAATATGCAACAATCAAATTATTTACCAATACAAACAGGTGGCACTCCTGACCACAATCCTGATGATTGACACTGACGCGTCAAGGCTCCACCCGCGGCAGTGAAGCCCACGTTACATGTGTATGTAACAGTGTTTGGTGTTGTGTAGCTGGTGCCACTTTTGATGGCATTAATCACTTGACCAGGATCTCCACAATCAACAGCTTGAGCTAAAAGAAAAGAAGCCATTTTATCTGCAATTATTCAGTGCATTCACGGGAATGTCGGTAGCATTAATGATCCTATCATGTTGGAAAATAACAGGCACACAAAAAATAAAATGACAGTGATGGTGCTGGCATTGCTTTGCCAGATATGTCTGCCGTAACCGAAATTTCATAAAATTATGTCAGGCCATTTCAATAACAAAAATCGACAGACACTGTGGCTGTACAATCCTCCCACTGACTACCTTTTAATGGCATGTAAGTTACAATCAAACCGTTCGTGACGGACGACAGTCTCACAATAATTGACAGCAAAAACTATAAATATAATATTGATGGAAACCAACTTGGCCAACATGTGTGCTGTGGTGTTAAATTCACCTGACGAATGACTACTTCTGCATGCTCCCGTCCTTATGACACCAAAGCAATTTTCAGCAAGTTCCATCCAGTGATTTGACAAGAAAACTAACAACAGCCAGGATGTCAGCTACACACACACACACACACCTATAATGTTTCCTGTTGATGCATAAAAACAACATGAGGAGCTGACCCCCATTCAAACTTCACTCCATTTTTGGGGGTATTAAGATCACTCTGATAAGCAGTGTGTGCTCATTAGATTACACAATAGAGGTTGAGACATATCAACAAAGAAACAGCAGTTGCCAAGCATATTATTTCTCTTTTCCACTGCAGCAGTTCACTGATTTTTGTCATTCAAACAATGAAAAGGTTCAATTTTCAATAACAGATGTAGTTTTGACAGTCGGCAGTGTCTACATGGGTGGGAAGGAATTGACTTAAACAGGAAGCAGCTACTGATCAGATACACATTTCAGCATTCTTAACCAGCAAAATGCGGGAAATCCCTCATTCATCGACAAAGGCCTGGCGGACCAGGTCGAAACATTTGCTAACAACCAACCACGTCTCTAAGTAAGTGACTTTTTACATCTACATGCTTCTAGAGACCAATGACAAGCCTATTCTCCAGGAACTCTGATCCCAAAGAAGCCAGTCACAAAAGTCCAGTCTCTATGGAATTACAGTGCCTATTGTAATCCCAACCAATAAGAAACATTCAAAGTTGCTGGTAGGAAAATGAGATGCAGTGTCTTAAATGTAACACAAGTGGTCGCTGATAACTGTGACAGACATCTGCTGATAAGCCACAACACTCACTTGCCTATGTCACACACAGGGGGTGCTCCTGACCATGCCCCAGACACTAAACATGTCCTGTTGAGGTTCCCTGACGTCAAAGAATAGCCAGAGTTGCAAGAGTACGTTACAGTTTTGAGACCGGTGTAATCTGAACCACTTTTTAAGGCATTTGCCACAGTGCCTGGATCACCACAGTTAATATTTGAAAGTGCTGAAAGGTAAAAACTGAAAATCAGACTATATAGCTTGCATATTACAGCAGCACATTTGGTCCAAATTATGCTCAAGACAAAAATGCATCTTATAGCTGCAGTACCTTCATTTGAGGTTGTGAACATGTGATAACATCTTGCTCCTTTGTTAGCAGCCCAGCATGTCTTTTGTCTGGTGTGACAACAGCCAGGCCACCCACGCCAAATGATGTACGGATTTCGCAAGTTAATGTTCAACTTGCGAGATCCATGCTACGGGGGGGGGGGTATGAGCGCATCGCGTGATTATTGCCTATGGGACGCTAGTATTGTTTTCCTTTGTTGCACCCTTCTTGGATATAACAATACAGGTCAAACAGATATAGTACCTTGGACACCCATCAGACAATTACTGACTAAATGCTTACCATTATCTTTATTATCAGAAAGAAAAACAAAGTGAACAATACATACGCCTTAATCTACCAATATCTATGTGATGAGCTTGCGCCCTACTTTACCATCTACTATGCTTCAAAGGGTTACTGAAACCATGCACAACTACTTTCCACATTGGGTAACAGATCAACAACAATGAATAAATGAGATGGTAGCTCAGGTCATGTTTTCTTGGTTTATCAATAGGATTGGTATAGGACTTGTTCCATGAAAGGTATGGCTTCAGCTAACTGGGAGCAGGACTCTAGCAAGCTTCGAGGTGTTCTCGAGCTTAAGTCTTTTAAGTAAAGAAAAGCCGCTCCACCCATTTGTTTTGAAAGGAGCTATGTTGTGCGGCTTTTTAGGATCACTTAAGTTCTGGATTTACCCAAAAAAGTATGCATTACTGTGAAACGTATCCCAGCAGCCCGTTTCATTATGAAAAGCCGTACATTTGCTCGTAGCTCAGGTCCTATGAGTAGGGTGGTCAAAGTCGACTATTTTGTTTTTGGATTGGTGATTTTGTCATGCTGAATGTCCAGTGAATGAGCACAATGAAATTAAACAACGTCGTTTTACAGCTTGTAAGATTCATAATAAACGTATTTTGAATATTGCAGTGCATGTGTTCCAAATCTAAATAACTTGGGTCCTATATTTTTGTATTCATGCGCGCCGAATGAAAGTAATCGTGAGTGTTGCTGTGTTGCAAAATCTCTTATCCTGTGCTGATTTGAAAAATTCAAGTTGTACTCATATTTGTTTTCGCTCCTCTTTTCAAATATAACAAACAGTAAAAACTACGTAAAACTCTCTCCATAAAAAGTACAGTCTGCTAGCTAGATTGTAATCAGCTGATCATATCCGCATGAGCGAAGCCAATTATCCTCGCCAGTGGCGGATCTACGGGGGGGTTCAGGGGGTTTAAACTCCCCCCTCGGGCCAGGACCCAAAATTAAAAAAAAAAACGTCTCCAGCAAAACAAAAACGGCACCGCCAGCGTGTGTAAACCCCAAGTAAACCAACTTGGAAAAAAAGGAGGTGGGAGTTCAGTCTGAAAATATGTTTTTTTTTTGCATTGTGAATTGCTGTTATGAAAATCAACGCATTTCGAGTCTTCATGGCTCATCGGCAAAACCCGGGAGATAAAATGTGCACGCTCTTCCGTCGACACTTCTGAAGTAGACTAGCCAAGCATTTTAGATGGATACACCGCTGAAAGAGCAGCTCTATAGTTGATTTCTTTAGGTAACTAGTTTCTTTACTCTAAGATATGTTTTGATTTGATTAGGGGAAATACTGTGGTGCCGCAACCCTGATATTCAGGCGGATTGACGTGCAACGTTTTTACCTCATCTGTCATGCCGTGTCATGCTATTACACTTCACACGTTTGTAACTGGTGTATAGTAAAATTGTCTTATGCAGTATCATACAGTGTACATGTTCATGTAATACTTTTGAAAAAAACTTGTTTTCCGAAGAATTGCTATTGTGGCGGGCGCCGTGGTCTGGTCGCGAGTCTGTTTGAAGATGTACTTTAACAAGTTATGTCTATACAAGGAATGACCAAGGGGGCACTCACATTGACAAAGTGACCGCATTCGCGAACAGTGTACAGTACCAGAAATTTGCTGGGAGGCTGTATTTTCATAACAAAGTCTTGCGGGACTCGTGCGACGTTCAATAGGCCTCCTAAGGAGCCCGAAGTGCCGTCCTCAACACCTACCGTCTTTCTTACCTGCAATAAGCACCACTGCCATTTTCTATACTGGGAATTTCCGCAGAAAGGCTCACCAGACGAAACGCCCATGCCCATGGGCATTTATTTGATGTTAGTACTTCAGGTTTCAAGCGTTCAGACATTGGGACGTTTATTTCGAAAATTGCAAGAGATACAAAGGGGTTCTGGGATACATCGTCAAGGTTTGAAGTAGTCCGTGATGAACGGATCAAATTTAGTTGCGCATGCTCTAAGTCTTTTGAATGGACTTGGTAACCTCAGGGGGCTTAGTGCCAACTGAGCTGCGAAACGAGATGACATTGTAGAGGCGTACAAGCTCATTGACAGAGCAGTTAACGAAGTGCAAGTATTGGGAACAAACATCAAATATGTCTGGGTAGAATGGTTCCAAGACGAGCAAACCATTGGATCCGATATACAGATTCCTCGGCAGCCTAGACAACAGAAAGATAGGACCAATGTTCCTGGAGAAACACCCAGGTAATAAGTTATATAATTCTACAGTTTGTAATAATGTCAGTTTTTATGCTTGTGTATAATGAAAACCAAATAGAAATTATTTTTGGACATGCCAGATTTACCCAGTACAGCAGAGGGTCTACCAGCGCACAGAAACTGATTCTGGTTTGTATTTCCACTTGAGTCTATCTGCTTCATATCCAAAATCTATTTCACATAGAGCGTAGTTAAATCTGTACTCAATACTTGTTTCTTCCAGGGAGTACCGGTTACTACAGAACGGTGCGAAAACCCTTCCTAGACAACCTCTCGCAGATGTGTAAACTACACGTATGAGCAACCACTGGGGATTAAAAAGTGTCTAGATAGAAGTTTTCAATTCAAAATGTTTTGCAAAGTACTCTTTAGGTCTCGTGATGGTGCACACGATGTTTTGGTTTCGTGAAACTATTTTCAGATGATTTGTTTCCTTATACATTTGACGTTTTTCAATTGTTGTCAACGTTATTCAGCTTAATAAAGTGATACTTACTGTAATTGTTTATTGTCACTTTTAATAATAGACTATGAGCTAAGAGCACCGTCGTTCGCCAGTTTTTCTCGTAACGAGACAGAACACGTGTTTATTTCCGGACTAACAGTACAGGTCTTCGTTCTTAAACAGCTTGAGGCTGTTGCGATCATCTGATATTCAAGATTTTACGCCCCGTCGGTGCTCCTTATGCTCTTGAATATTTGGTAAGTGTCTAAACCGCTGTATACACACCACACTTTTTCGTATGCTAAAAAGGTGTGTGTAAGCCGATGTTCCAACAAAAATTTTTGTTGGTGGCGTGACTCATACCCAAACGTGCACAAATATGGTTTCACGAAACTTGTGAGCCAAGTTCATGTGACGAAATCGAGAATGGTTTTTAATTATCTTAAGAAAAACTCCAGGGACATGTTAAGTGCCAGAAACGTACCAGGATGCATGGAAATTTCACTGTTTGGCTATAAAAACAAAAAGTTGTCTTACACGGGAGGGGGTTTACCCGGCCTTACCCCCCTCCCCGCTCGGCGTCACGCGCCTCGGATTCGACCTTTGCGGGAATCCTAAACCCCCCGTACTGAAAACATAGATCCGCCAATGCTCGCTCGTGACTTGATGAATAGAGCAGCTTGGCGGCATCCTTTTGATCGTAAGCCGAGCGCGACTCAGCCAAGGTGGATAAATACGGTCTAGTTCAATTTTCCAAACCCCACCGTTTACCTTGACAAGTGGGGTTAGGACCAATCTTATTTAGTGGGAATGTTTATAGCATGCAAAAGTTTGCACGGACTTCAACGGCATTTTCATACTCCACAAGACATTCAGTTTTGAGGGCCAGCTCTCTTTTGTTGAATAATTGCTCTAATCTCGGATAAGATCATATGTAGCTTGACTGGGTTGTGCAGTTAAAAACAAAAGTTTGAACACAAACCAATTACATTTTTGAATTCTTCGTCAAATGCTGACAGTGTTTAGTTTTTGAATCACTAAAATCATCCAACTACAAGCGAAGTTAAGACATCTATTCTATCTGAATGTATACCAATGAATGCATTTGCTTTGACTGTGTTCATACACAGTCGGGTAATAAGGAACATTACCACAGTCATTTCATTACGTTTATATCCATGACAAAGATACATAATTTTGATCTTAGTACATTGTTTTTACAGTACAGGGGACTTAATGTTATTATGTCTCATGTGTTGGTTCTATTTTAAGTTACGCGCATTACCATCATGGTCATATTGAATACAAAGCTAAGGTCACGTGGTTCCTATAGCTACGATTTTCGCACATAATTGGCCTGATTACTCCAAAACGGAAAGATATCAATGTGTTTGGTTGTGAAAACGTAGTTAATGTTCATTTTATTCCCATAAAAACATGCAGGTATTCTGCACGCTCATAGAACCAGCTACAAACAAGCGCATGGCGCTTAATGAAATGGGCCGCTGACATCAGTTCCTCAGGAATGCGTATGTTTTGGGGTAAATACAGAATTAGTGATCCTCAAAAGCTGCACGTTGAAACTTCTTTCAAAACAAGTGGAAGGAGCGACTTTTCTTTATTGAACAAACCAGTTCAAGAGCACTTTGACATCTC
This sequence comes from Phoronis australis, assembly GCA_002633005.1. Classification (NCBI taxonomy): domain Eukaryota; kingdom Metazoa; phylum Phoronida; family Phoronidae; genus Phoronis; species Phoronis australis. The sequence goes on along the minus strand of NMRA01000299.1, from coordinate 1,966 downwards.
AGAGTTAATAATGCTTGCTGGAGTCCACTCCCAGCTGATGCTAAATCTTTCATGGAACAAGTCCCAATGCTGATAAAATACTTATTGACAATGGACCTTGAGAAAACAAGACCTCAGCTATCATCATTTATTCACTGTTGTTGTTGAAAACCTTTATTACTTGATGTTGAAAGTATGGTTTTAGTAACCCTTTGAAGTTTGCTAGATAATGGACCTGCATGAATTGCTGTCATACTAGAAAAAAAAACTGCAGCTCGTGACTGGGCAGTTAACATTACAGGAGCCAGTCTGTTATAACATATTCACAACCAGCATAAGTCTGGTATTTGAGCGGAGAACAACCTAATGTGTAAGCATTACTCTTACGGAACTAACAGAAATTACGAGATATATAGGAGAGGCATGTCATTCAAATCTGTCATTTTTAGTACAAAAAATAATGCGGATTAACTGTTCATTTGGTTGATTATACTCACCATATGGCACCCTTTCACAGACTATACCATACGTTGCAGTATCTGCACTGTCAAACCACTTGTAACTGTCATCCGTTTTGAACATGTATCTGCTCTTGCCAAGTTCATTTGGTTCATTCGTTCCCCAGTGCTTAAATGTTGCATTATCAAATAACCAGTTTCCATCCGCCCATGTCAGCTGCCTCTGATCAGCAGTTGCATCATCATCAGTAAGACCCAGCCAATAGGATGTTGTACTTGGCCTAGGTGTTGAGTACTGGCTGGAAAATAATAAACACATTAGCACCATGCAGACAACACATTTCATGCTGAGTGACTGAGCACTACACTAGCTTCAGTAAAAACGTCGTTGGTGCCACGACTCCTTACACTTCATCGTACAAGAACCACTGTTGTCAAGAAGCCACTTTATTGTTGATCTAAGGTTCTTTTTGGTAGAGCAAAGAAATGCACATTAGTGATGACTTCAAAACAATAAAACATTGGCTAAAATAAATTAATGTAATGTCGACTAAAGCTGCTTATTGTCAAACTTAGAAGTCAGCTCTCGCCCAATGACCCACCTCATCTATTGCTTGAATTTTCTAAGTTTGTCTTCATTCCCCCCCTCCCCCCGCATCTTTTTATCATATGTACACCTCGCTGACTAAAATTATGAATAAATGGACTGAGAGAACATACGAGGCTGCCCTATGCCTGGCGGGAGATTTCATTTGAGTGACAACCCTGTAACCTTTGACCTCAGATAAGAAATAAACAAATTTACATGCAGTTGCGCGGTTCCAAGGTGGTTCTGCTAAATCTTTTTTCTCGCTACACCATATATATTTCATATTTGAAGTTCCTCAAGAATGTATTTTGTTAGGCATAAGTGAAATATTGTAAAAACGGCCAATTTTGTAAATAAGGTTTGAGAGGATCCTTAAGTGCCGTTCACACATAGCCTGACCTTAGATTAAGTTACTCCTGGAACTAGTTGTCAATAGGTTTGGGGACTGTCTGGACACAATTTAAACTAGAGCAACTTGCCCTACTTGTGACAACTTACTCCACCTTCTCAAGGTAAGGTAACTCATTCTAGAGCAAATACTTATCATTGTGTGGCCGCAAACCAGGGGCAAGACGGAAGTAATTATCAGGTGCTGACAGTACAGACGGATCATCTTTGGTGTGCCATATTCACAACTGAGCTGTTCATTGCCATGCACAGAGTGACAACTTTTGCCTTTGTTGTGTATTGGCAATGCTGCTTGTGGTTTTCCTTAGAATATAGTCACGTGGTATTTATACCCAAAAGCCACGTGCTCGTCCCCTTCTTGTATTAGTTCTCCAAGCGAATAGACGTATTGTATTTTACTCTCATCTGTGTTGTTTTACTGGTTCTACGAACACAACATTTTGGCAACGAGGATACAAATGGAAGATCTTGCGATTAAACCATTTATTCTTCATCCCACGGAGTCGGCTGGTTCCCGTTGGGAATTGTGGAT
>NMRA01000298.1:483239-544254 GCA_002633005.1 Phoronis australis | reverse complement strand
GGGTCATTCTGGCCATTATGATGGTGAATTGTGCCTGCACCTGGCTGTCATGGCGGGAAATTCTGCTTGTGATCAGCCATTATGAGAGGGAATTCTGGGTAATTTCATCCGATTACTTTTGTCGTGTGTTTTAAATGATTATACTTGACCCCGATAGATCCCTGACCTAAGCAGAATATTACCCAATTATCGTTGAAATTCTTCATTGATGTTGTTTCAAACATTTGAAGCTCGTTAACGGCAGACATCACAGTATGCATGTGAAGCACACACAAACACACACCTGCTTCGGGATAAGGTTCTCAACTTGACGTGTGTCGTCTAACCTCACTTGAACTTCTGAACCCTCCAGCTCCAGAGCACCATCTACCAGCCTTCTTGCCTTCAAGTGGCGTGCTATGTCCATCAGCGACGTAATGGCTGAGCGGAGGATTGAGATCCTGTAACGACAATCAATGCACGACACCTGCTCATAGACAATGAATAAAAGTATATTCTTCGTTTTTTCCCCACTTCATAACCACTTTAATTTGAAACCATACGGTACATCTTTCCCAGACAAGGATTAGATCATATCCAGATATTACATTATTGTAGACAAAGATGAACCAATGAACACACTTGTTAATCTTAAAGTTCAACATTATTCGATTGTTGATGAGTCAATGAATGCCACGCCCACTTTAGCGTCTACATCCACAATTTGCCAAGGAATGATGTCCCACTGTGCACTGCTGCAATATTAATAACTCTTACATTTACTGTTAGCTTGCCAATTTGATACCAATTAACTTCAACCATTGCAAATGAAATAGTAAAGCAGACACTTTGTAAAAAGTCAAAGTGAGATGCGTATAGCATTGTTCTTTTGTCTAAGACGACTTCAAAGCGTGTTAGCTGTCTTACCTTTCAAAAACAAATCTAAATAAAAGATTTTTCTATCTTTGCAATAGAGGAATTTGAAATGAGGGAATTTGATTGGCTGGTCAGAGTTTTTGTCTAGAAAGAGATGCTTACCAGGGCTCTAATAAACCAAACACCACCATCAGACAGCGAACAACTACTGAACAGCTGTACAATATAGATTTCAAGGTAGACAGACGTCGACAAAACACCGCCAAACTTGGATAATTATTTTCCACTTACTCCATTTTGTTTAATGTTCCTCACAACAAAACAGCATTTATGTCAAAGTTTAGTATGAAGTTATTGTGCTCAACCACTGGTTGTTTAAATTATTTATGTATTGCGTGCGTGAAGTAAGCTGTGTCGGTTTCGACAACTTTGACGGAGCAAATCCTGTCGATATTTTATCGAGACTCGGAAAGATCCGAAACAGATTCTAGAAAAAAATTAATGGAAACTGGCATTTTTGAAGCTGAAACATTTTAAAATTTCAAAATTGTCCAATACAGTTTGAAAACTACAGTTACAGTTGTGCACACCATTTGTTTTACCACCCATGGAGATCAGACAACAGTTGGGTTACCCACCTTTCATGTAATATACGCTCATCCGTCACTGACTGCAATTCTGGAACGTGCTGAACTATGTCTTCATTAGAAGCACCGTCGTGAATTGACTGGGCCATCTGCAGGTTGAAAGTTAAGATCTCAGATGATTGTCTGGTAATGAAGGATGGATACAAAGAGGAACAAAATTGGTGGAAATTAGCTGGAGGCAGGAATGACTGAAGGAAGTACAATACTCAACACATCGGGTGTATAAAAAATTTTCACCGCAGACCTCCCAGCAATGACCCATCTTCCAACAAACCCTCTTGACTTTTTATTTGCGATAACAACTACACCAAAAGGCATAGGGTTCCCAACGACTTAACAGCAAATTGCAATTTTACTTATTCAACAACAAAGACATACATATAATTGAGGCCAGTAACTGAGAAACTACAGTACGAGGCAATTTTTACACAAAATGACCCAGAACTCTCCATTATGACAGCTGGGTGGAAGCCAAATTCAGATGAATTTTCCCTCCTAACCAAAGACTGAAGGGAAAATGACAGGAGGTAAGGTCGGTAAGTCATTCTGTAATAATTAGAGTTTTGACGCACAAATACTTATTACCAGTCATTTTACCATTCCCAAAATTAGACCTCACAACAGGAAAATGGTATTTTGTGGGATTACTTTTGTCTAGACTTGTACCGTAGGTCTTGAAAGTGCAGCAAGGGTCCTTCCCAAAGACATGCTTGCACTCGGACAACAATGCAGTCCCCTTATAACATGAATATCCTCATGGTGATAAACATGCTCCTACTGTCAGTCAATTGAGAAGTAAAAAACAGGGAGACTTATTCATTAGCGCCATCTAGTGAATATTGTGGCACCCACTGGTTGTTAAGTAAAAGGCTGAGATACTATAATGGCAGTCGAGTAATACAAATGATCAGTATGAGATTGTTTTACATTGCACGTTTAAGCAGAGCTATTCACTGCCACAGACAGTATAACACCTACAACAAACAACCCATAATACAAGTTATACATTGATCATTGTTCTGATAATATGACTATTACCTTGAGCCGGAGTGTTGAACGTTTTGATTTAATTTTGCTACGTTTACAAAATTAATTTAAAATGGAGTCATGAAATAAGACAAGCACGTTTTGTTCTTTATTACACTGTGGCCGGAATAAAACTCATTAAGTATAATCTTTACTGTAAGGGACATTAACAGTCAGGAAAGAATGGTTTTCTGAGATCTGCCAAACTCGCGTTTTCAGCAGTACCAATCCGAAGCTTTGCTGGGGGAGCTGAACCTTACTGCATCAATTGCACAACATTCTGAGCTTATCTGACCAGTTACGTCACTGGTTTCAGCAAAAGACTGGCTGACAACAGTCATGTGATAATTGGCAATTTGCAATCAATTCACATGAACAAAGTTAACATGGATTTTATTGTTTTGCAGCTCTGGTGAACAATAATCCCCATAAACGCAATTTTCAACTGTTGAGCCAATTGTACCTCAGGCCACTTCACTCCTGTTTTAACTTTAAGTTGGTCATTTTGTCCTGCCAATGCAGCACTCAATAAAACTTTAAAATTCAAAACAACAATTTCTTCAATTTACAACACAGTTTTACACTGGCTTCACCACACCTCGAGGGATTATTTCTACCCTGTCTGACACACGTTACCTCGTAAAACAGCTTGTACTGAGAGCGGATGACAGTGCGTCCATACCAGACATTCTGAACTTCACAACTCGCGTCTAGCTCCCAGATAACAGAGACGGCAAACCTACAACAAGGTTACAGAATGTCAGAGAGCATGGCATAGAACACACACCCAAATTCACCTCTTACCAGTGATCTATATGGAAATGAGGTACCAAATCAGAGTACAAGTTCCTAAATTTGAGTTTTATTAAAAACATTCAGAACATGATTATTTAGAAAATTGACAAACACGTTCTGACAGAAAACAGATCAAATTTCCAAGCAAAACTTTTGGATTAGATCTCCAGCAATTTGTAATGCACTTTCTTCCGATTTCCCTCCAGTTTTTCAATACACCTTCAATAAAGCCAGACAAATTGGATCATGGAACTTGCCAACTTCTCAGAAGTTACATTAACTTTTGTCATAATACAAGGCAGATGTGTAGCTCAGTAGTCCAAGCCAAGAATACAAATTTGCAGGACCACTGTTCACTCATTAAGACACTATAATTGAACATTGCACTAAACATGATGTGCTCATTTAAAGCCAAGGATGGAAGGACGGGAATTAAACCTGAACACACATTGGCAATTTGGGATTAGACAAGTCTAACATCTGAAATAAACACGCTGCAAAACTGCCAACCCACAAACACATTCAGACTTCAAGTCATCATGACGATAGGAACACCATACCTGTCCACGCCGCTGACGAGAGAGCAGAGATCAGCACTGAGTACCTCAGGTAACATGTCGTAACGCCTGTCGGCAAGGTAGACTGTTGTTGACCTTGCCTGCGCCTCAAGGTCTGTGAGACTTCCCGGCCTGACAAAGTGGGAAACGTCTGCAATGTGCACGCCAAGCTCTCGACGACCGTCGTCCAGCATCCTGAAAGAGCAGATCAATGATATGACTCTCATCGAAAATCACCAACAGAGGGCGCTTTGTCTAAACAATGCCTCAACCTAATGTGCGAGGGAACAAAATGAGTGATTGTTGGTGACATCTGCTGAGAAGAGTGAACAAAAAGAGTTCAAACATGAAAGGCAAATTCAAGACATTTGCTTTGCATCTTTTGGTGGAACAAAAATTAAACTACTAAGCATTTCTGAATTGAAATAAGTGCGAAATACAAAAAAATTCACCTACTTACCTGACAGATAAGGTGTCATCCACGTCTTCGCACCCTTTAGGATCAATGCTGAATACAAGATGACTGTCGCGGATGTCCAGCCGAGAGGCAACCTCATCTCTTGACATATGCCAAGGATTGTCTACTGTGTTGACAGGCATCTCCTTCAGCTAAACAAATAAACAACAATACATTTGCTGATGTATTGATTACGTAAACTAACCAAGTATAAAGTGCATTCATTAGCAATAAACCAAAATTTGCAAACTTCAATGCCCCCTGGAGTGCCAATTCGTATAAGGTAAATATAAACTGAAAGAAAAGAACTGGTGTATGTGACTGCTGAAACAATAAATATTATTGAACTCCACTCTGAAGAACATTAACCAGCCTTAAAATGGTTCCACTTCAAAGCAAATTGATATATGGAATTGCAATGAATGTTTTCATCCCCCCACACTGGGAATCTTGCCTCGGAGATAATTACATGGTGAGGCTGTAATTTCCAGTATCTTGACCTTGAGTGGCATGTAGAGGAATTTCTCCAAATTGCATGCGGGGACTTATCAACAGACTTGGGAAATAACGCCCAAAGACAAACAATAATTCATTCACCCCACATCCTGAGCAATCACCTCTGCAAAACTAAAAATAATCAAGTTTCATCAACTCCAGTGGATCAAAACACATGCACGAGAATGTCTTCAATTCAACATCACAGCATGTCCATTATGTTTTCCTGCCACCAGGTATTTATTCACCATTCAGGCTTGTAATTGAGGATGACATCATTGAAATACACCTGATGCATAGACAAAGTGTAATGTCCAGGATAAATATCCACGCTAACGCACAATAAAAATGGATTCCAGACAGGGTTATTAAATGTGCGGTGTATGGCTTGAATCAATCGAAAACAAACATGTTGTAAGAACTTACGATGCCTTCAGAGAAAGTCCCCACGGAAAGGTTGTATTCAACCAAGATGGCTGACACTTCTGTTTCCAGCTCGCCACTTTTCCCCAAGGAGCGCACAAAGTGTCCATTTGGATACTGAGAGTCGACATCCCAGGAATCGATCCTCACAACAATCCTGTAGAAAACGAAGATCTCATCATTCAACTCATCTCTCCACGACGCCAAATTACCCCAGAGATTGCTTTGGTTCAAAGCCAGCAGAAAACGGAAACGGAAATTTAATGAAATCGCAGAAACATAATAAAGTTTCTGAGTAATTTCGGTTTTGTTTCATGAAACAAGTGGGTCTTAATTTTAATCGCCCTTACAGCGTACTGGTGAACCGTGCATCAAGCATGGTAATATCTGAAAGTTTCAGAGATTTCTGAGATATAATGTTCCAAAGTCGGCCAAATTTGGACTTTCTTTTAGAATCCTACATAACCTTTACACGCCACCTGTAAGTTCCAACGCATCCCAGCACACACGAAAGATTGTCTCGTAGCAACAAGGCCGGATCTATATAACAAGCGCTATTACTTGTGGTCTTTTAGACTGTCTCTCTGCCTGGTGTTGATTCTAATCTTGGGTATTCGCCGGTCATATGGTATGACTAGAACTTTACTGGTTTTGTGACTTTGACCAGGGCTAGGCTGCAGCTGAAAGTGAATGAGAGTTTTTCAGTGAACAGTGTATGATAGAAAAGAACAAATTTACTGAATGCTACATTCAAGGCAATGTTTTTCACACCAACGACATTGGCATGCATTCCCTTTATCGTATACATTGTATATTCATTGTAATGAAGATTCCGTAATGAACATTAACACAAACAATTAATATATTTCCATTATCATCGTCAGTACATAAAGTTCCAAATCAGCTGTCCCCAATATACATGACGCCAAAGGCAAAGGTTATGATCATTAGTTGTGCAAACCAAGGCCCCTTTGACTGAAGGACCATCTCTTGAATTATTAGGAACTGATAAGGTGACAATGAGCGCCTAAAAATTTCTTAGTGCCTGCCTGGAATGAACTGATTCAAAAAAGAACAGACTTCTCCAATTTCAACTTTTGAGAACCAAGTTCTTAACGGTGCAGATACAATATTCAGTGACCACTGAATCTTAACTCATCCTTTCAGAAGGAGTTATAAATGGCAAGTGCTCTTCCCCCCAAAACACTAAAAACCCTCACCCAATCTGGCCCTGGGTTCAGGGCAGACTACATTGAAGTGTAATGATGGCCAACGCAGTTAAGCCAAACTTGATCAAGATATGACCAGAGGTTTTTGACAGACCCAATGAACACCAGCACAGGATGACGATAAAAAGCGACCACGTAAGGACATAAAAGCAAGGGATTCTACACTGCACAGTCATATACACACACACGCACACACACACACACACACACACACACACACAAACCTCATCAAGAGAAAACGTAGCCACGTAGTCACGCCAGTTCCTTTGCACAATACCGACTACCCGACCAGTGGGCATGGCTCTGCTATGCTCATTATCATTAGCATCATCTGTGAACACATAGGTCATGGGTCATTGATGGGTAATGCCATAGAAAGGCATTAGACACACACCGTCAAAATGAACGACTGACCACATTGCGTATTTCACTACAGGCACGTCAACTTAAAGTTGCAGGACCCACGTTTGGCAAACAAGTCGGCTACAATTCTAATAATACCAAATTTTTAATATTTCATACTTTGAAACAAATCACGGTATTTGACCCAGGTACAAAAAACCCCAAGGGGTGCATGGACTTACAGCAAAGCTGGCGGAAACATTTAATCGGTGAGAGTGGAATGACATATGGCTTTGAGGACATTAGTACACAGCTCAAAGATCATGATTTGTTTCAATGACATGAATGACTGTGTAAACTCCATAAAGACGGTTTAATTTGAATTTCAGCCATCTTGTTTGCCAAATTTGGGTCCGGCAACTAAGATCAGTAAAGCAAACTTTCATTTTGAGGCTACAGCCATTTTCTTAAAAACTATGCGCATACTTTTTCTCATCTCTACAACTTGTCAGGGTAACAACTTGTCATTGTACACAGGGCATTACTAAAAGCAGTGGTGAGCACAGATGAGGCTATCCTCGTACAGAAACATGGAAAAAAAGTATCTCCAAGCCATGCCAGTGTTTCATTATCGCTCCATATTGTGTTTTCAATTTCCATGACTTTTCCAGGAACAATTTCTTCACAAAAAGTAGACATGTTACAATAAACTTAAGCATAACTGATGGGTGTGCGTTTGTGTGCGTGCGTGTGTGTGTGTGTTTGTGTGCGTGCGTGTGTGTGTGTGTGTGTGTGTATGAAATTTTCAACGAGATTAGCACGACCACTTAATCCCCCCTTTTTTAATTTTATCCGCCCCTGATATGTCAAACACCTCATTAACTCATAGCTGAAATTTGATTTTTAAAGCTATGAGCGGAGCAATTTGTACATTTAACCATCATGGTTACCAGAATATACTGCAGAGACACTACGGGTAGATGACTGGTGGCAATGGCAAACCGCTAATATCTAATACATCTCTTACTTAGTGCAGTAAATAACGTAGACAATAAATCTGAAACTAAATAAGGCGATCCAGATCCTCCCAAGGATACTATTGTTTCACGAAATGTAGAATATAAGTAGTTAAATAAAACAACAAGAACGGATCAACTGAAATTTTCTGATATAATAACGTCCTTCGTCAACAGAAACAGAAATAAAATAAAATCAAACACTATATGACAATTGACATTACGCCACATCTTAAATGACAGAATCATAAAAACTTGTTTCAATGTCTCAAGTAATTAAAATAAATGAACTATGTTAGGTAAAAAGACAGTCAATTAACTGGCAGATGTTTTGGCAACTATAAGCACAGGCAGGTTTTGGTCTGTAACCCAACTTCCTTTTGAAATCTGTGCTCTACTCCTTAACTTCCCTAACCTTAATCATCTGAATCAGTTAGAAAAAAATTCCATTTTGTTTTCAAAACTAAAGCTACTTATTCATGAATGACACCAAATGTTACATAACACTTAAATTGACATAAATGCGATGTTGAAATCACAAACTCACCAATTAATCCATGCAGTTCTTCACTATCCATGCACAGTTTATGCTGCACCAAATCCGTTTGAAAGGGTTTGAAAAGCTTAACGGTCACTTTCCAGAAATGTAATCTTGATAACCCATTGGTAACACATGTTTGAAATCAACAATGCTGGTAACTTGTTAAATCAAACCATCCAGAAATTCCTTAATTCCCGAAATTCAATAGCTATTCAATACAGAACAGCTAAAAATTCTTTAAGTGCTGAAATTCCATTGCCGTTCAATAGCCGTTCAATAGCCATTCAATTGACGGCATAATTAGGTGAAGGGTAGTGCCAACTGAATTTTCATTCAATAGATATATTCAACAGAAATTCAGTTTTCTATTGAATTTCAATTGAATCTCAATTCAATCTCAAATGAAACTCAACTACTCCTTTTCGTATGGGGGAACCCCTGCCCAATTTGTTTTAGTTAGACATATAGCAAAAACACTTGCTATATGGCCTTGGAATGTTGATCTTTTGTTTTTTCTGAAGGCAAATGTCTTTTCTTATGGTACATTCATTATGTAACTGACCTGTGAATAACATTACTTCAGTTCGTGTAACTGTATTTTTATCAGTTGTAGGGGTTGGGAAAAAAGAAAGCATTTGGCTAATAATTTTTGAAATTGGCTATTCAACAAGACATCAGCAGGATATGTACATAGGACAGCAAGTGTCGATATTCTTTCAAGTCACATCCGTGTGGTGAAATGAGCATGAGACATACAGAGAAAGTAAGCGGGTCATTACCATAGATGCAGGGTCACTGAGCTCTGCATGTTATTGAGAGAATCAGTAGCATGCTGATCCTGAAAGGCCAATGACTCCTTGATATACAGTAATTCCTTAGCATGTTCTTCACAAATAATACTGACTGAATTGGCTTGATGGTTGTTGCTAATACACTGCCTATAAATGTTACTTTTTCGGATGTGTTATGTTCTTTCAACCTGTTACAGAAGCGTCTCTGTGCCAGTCAAATATAGAATTCCTTACAGTTGTCACATTCAACCTTATACACAGCATCGCTTCTATTTAATAAAGGGATGGGTGATTACTCTGCGCGTGTAAGCGCACAGTACTGTTGTTCCTGGGTTTTCTTCAATTTTATTACTCTGCGCGTGTAAGCACAGAGTACTGTTGTTCCTGGGTTTTCTTCAATTTTATTCTTCTTATTCTTCTTATTCTTATTCTTCTTCCGACCAACTTTGAGGCTTAATAACTCCAAATGGGGTGCATGTACGGTCTTTAAATTCAGCATATGACTTTTGACAGTACATATATTTTGATTGGTTATATAATCATATTCCATATTGCACCGGAAAGGGTCGTTTTGTTCAAAGGTCATATAATTTTTAAAATGCTACTCCTCCTTCAGTTTTAAAGCTATCTTTTTCAAATTCGGTGCACAGGTATATGTCAACATGACAATTTAAAAAATTACTTTTCTAAGTAATCAGGTCATCCAATCAGGTGAAATAGGTCAAAGGTCATTAGGCGCAAACTAAAATTTTGAGCTAGACACTTCAAATTGACAGGTCTGATTGCCACAGGTAAAGCAAATCCGAATCCAAAGTTTCAGGTCATTTAGTGCAAACATGGGGTCATTAGGTGCATTTTTCTTCTGAAAATTTGACCTTTTCAATCAGCAAGTATTCTGATGTGTCAACGGTTAGACAACTGTGATTCTCAGCGTTAAACACATTTTCCAGGGGCTTTGCAATAATTCTCCTAAAGATGCTTAAAATGCACCGGATAAGGTCAATTAGTGCAAAGGTCATGTAATGTTCAAAATGTTATATCTCTTACACTGTATGTTTTTCAAGGAATTCTTTTCAATTTCAGCACACTGGTGTTAGTCAACATGCCAATTAAATACCCTACTTTACTTTGCAATAGGCCTAACCAATCAGAAAAAATAGGTCAAAGGTCATTGAGTGCAAACTAAAATTTTGAGCTAGAAACTTCAGAATTACGTATCTGTTTACTAAGCGCGATTGAATTTGAAGTCTAAACTTTCCTGTCATTTGGTGCACCCATGGGGTCATTAGGTGCATTTTTCTTATGAAAGATTGACCACTTCATTCATCTTGTATTCTGAAGTGCTTAAAGTAAAACATCAGTGATTATTAGCATTAACCACGCTTTTAATCGAGTTAACAATTACTCCCTCATCGGGGCTCATAATGCACCGAAAGAGGTCAATTAGTGGAAAGGTCATCAAAAATTAATATGTAATTTCTCCTACAATTTTAAAGAATTCCTTTTCACATTGGTAAACGGGTTGCTGTCAGTAACTTCCCATAATAATTTCAGTAATACGCACGCGCAGAGTCCGTTATTGTCACGCCGTGACAATAAAAAATCTTTCTAGTTCTTCTCATTCTTCTTATTCTTCTTCTTATTCTTCTTCCGACCAACATTGAGGCTTAATAACTCCAAATTGGGTGCAGGTACGTTCTTTTAATTCAGCATATGACTTTTGACAGTATATAAATTTTGATTGGTTATATAATCATATTCCATATTGCACCGGAAAAGGTCGTTTAGTGCAAAGGTCAGATAATTTTCAAAATGCTACTCCTCCTTCAGTTTTTAAGATATCTTTTTCAAATTCGGTGCACAGGTATAAGTCAACATGACAATTTAAAAATTACTTTTCTAAGAAATCGGGTCATCCAATCAGGTGAAAAAGGTCAAAGGTCCTTAGGTGCAAAATAGAATTTTGAGCGAGACACTTCAAATTGACAGGTCTGATTGCCACAGGTAAAGCAAATCGGAATCCAAAGTTTCAGGTCATTTAGTGCAAACATGGGGTCATTAGGTGCATTTTTCTTCTGAAAATTTGACCTTTTCAATCAGTAAGTATTCTGATGTATCAACCGTTAGACAACTGTGATTCTCAGCGTTAAACACATTTTTCATGGGCTTTGCAATAATTCTCCTAAAGATGCTTAAAATGCACCGGATAAGGTCAATTAGTGCAAAGGTCAGCTAACGTTCAAAATGTGATATCTTACGTTTTTCAATGAATTCTTTTGAATTTCAGCACACTAGTGTAAGTCAACATGCCAATTGAACAACCTACTTAACTACGCAATAGGCCTACCAATCAGAAAAAATAGGTCAAAGGTCATTGAGTGCAAAATTAAAATTTTGAGGTAGTGACTTCAAAATTACATATCTCTTTACTAAATGCGATTGAGTTTGAATTTTCAATTTTTGGGTCATTTGGTGCACCCATGGGGTCATTAGGTGCATTTTTCTTCTGAAAGTTTGACCAATTCATTCATGTTGTATTCTTAAGTGCTTAAAGTAAAACATCTGTGATTCTTCGCATTAACCACACTTTAAATTGGTTTTACAATTATTCCTTCATCGGGGTTCATAATGCACCGGAAGAGGTCAGTTAGTGGAAAGGTCATCAAAATATTAACATGTAATTTCTCCTACAATTTTAAAGAATTCCTATTGGTAACCGGGTTGCTGTCAGTAACTTCCCATAACAATTCCTTTAATACGCACGCGCAGAGTCCATTATTGTCACGCCGTGACAATAATCTTTCTAGTTTTAGTTTACAAAACACAATGGAAAGTTTGCGTGGCATTCTCCTTTAAGGTTCTTCGTAAGACGAGGGTTACTATTTGACTTCATGTTTTCTTTGACCTCGCAATACAGTCTGTCCAAGAGAAGAAAGCACGTTTTTTGATATTTGCCTAACCGCTCTGCGATAGAAAAAATCCTTGCGTCATTAGGCGAACTCAAGTGTTTTGCTAGTACTATCATACTTTGAGGACGATAGTCTATTAGCCAAGCCCACTTCTAGAAGCACCATCATATCTAGAATGATGTGGCATTTATACACATATGATGTCCCGTATACCACTACTCGTCATGTTTGTCTTTCGCCCGCATTTACGCGTTCTGTGAACCAGAGAGACGTCACGTTGAACCATATTAAAATGAAATGATTATAATATACAACACTGAGCTCTACATACTCATTTCAGCTTGGATGTAGATGTTGCATCGTATAAAAAGATACTAAGCCCAGTTTTGAACAACGTTCAAAACAAAGTTTTAAATTCATATAATTCCCTATTAGCGTCATCAACTTAAATTCTTCAAATATACATGTAGTTAGATATTCTATGCGAAATGTAATAAATTGGTGAGGGAGAGTAACGACATCCGCGGGAAATGACCGCTCATCTAGAAACACATGATCCGTTCTAGGAGGCAGTGGTCGAGGAACGTCTTGGTTAAACGATATTTATGTCACATGGGAAATAACAAATGTGCATTAGGAGAAGACAGAACCAGCTAAGGGTTTAGAGTGCTTTGAACTTAATTGTCAAACTTTTTGTGCGTTCCTTTAGCTTTTCACTGTAAGTAAATTTGCTAATTGAATGTACCCAAATTTCGACGATATGCTTATGTTAAAACCGCACAGAGTGCAAGGCAGTGATCAAAATCAGTGACAGCAGTTGCAGGTCAACAGTATAAAACGCTGACATCAGTTGCAACGCAACGGTCAAAACACTGACACCAGTTGCAACGCAACGATCAAAACAGTGACACGAGTTGCAATCCAACGACCAAAACAGTGACACGAGTTGCAAGCCAGCGGTAAAAACAATGGTACCAGTTGGAAGCTAATAGAAAGAAAATATGACACAAGTCCAAGCCAATAGTCAAAAACGGTTACCTCCAGGAGATCAATCTACGTTCTGCTCCGTAAAACGAGAATTTAAAAAATGGTCTCCAAAGCTCCGTCTTTGGTCTGATTTCGCCTAAAACAACAGGCCTCAAGATTTCCATGACATACATGTTGTGTGTAAATTTCATGTCAATCGGACGAAACATGCGAATGCGAATGATAGACAAACAAAAGAACAGCAAAAATCGTTCAATAAGAGTCCTTAGATCAGCAAATCTCGAATAACGCGAGAGCCCTAAGTCAGATCGAGAAGCGGAAACCAATATAGTCCTAGATCCAGGGACCTGAGACTGGATTTGACGGATAATTTTTTTTCTTTGCTGTTTCATGTAGCCAAGGGTTAAGTGACCATGATTGAGGGAGGGGAGACCGTTTGCAACCCTTGAACAATTTTTAAAATTTCAAATTAAGACCACCGTTATTCAAATTCTACTTGTGATTATAGCTACGGTACCAGGCACTACAGGTGAACCATCATGACATTGCACCCATGTTTAATGAAACCAGTTTGTAAGTTGAACGTACCCCATGAATCTTAGTAAGAGGTCCCCATTCTCAAAAATTCGAGCACCCCATTTTTAAGCTGGGTGTCCGCATGGATATGCAGTACCACATATTTTCACTTTGGTGACATAATTTTCTACAGTACCATCTGCTGGCCAGTGAACAGTCCACAGAAGATTTGAACCATCTATGACCGTCACATTGGTACATCCGCCATTCCTGCTGGACACTTCCTGTTGCAGGGACCTGTACATGGCTGACTTGCCTTTTACAAGGCTCGTCTCGTTTTTCTATAAACATTGCAGGAGGCGTTGGAGCAAGCTCATGACGTTCCTTTCGTCAATGTCACGATTGTTTGATAAGAATGGCATAACCCTTCAATATATTGCATTGATATTGCACACCTTCGACTCACCAACTTGCATTGATTTGGCATTTGCTGTCATGGTTATCACCTATCTCGGCATAGTGTTGTAGAAACCTAGTGGTCAGCCTTTCTCGAAGTTTTATAGCAGTGCTTGTTCAATGCTTATTGCTTCGTGTACATGTATTAACTGTTGGAGTAGCAATCGTGTCACTGCTAATGTTCTCTACTGCGCCTTTGGGATGGAACTTGGGATCCAATGGATCGATGCTGGTATCTACTTTTTGACGGATTCGTGCAATATTTTGGGCACTTACTAAAAACGTGCCTTACTTTCTTCTTTGTGATAGGTTTGAGTACAATATGCAATGTTATCGCTTTCCGTTTCTCCAAGACCCGTTTCAATCTTGCAAGACAAATGGCAACTTCGTGCCCAAAGCTAAAGAGGCTCTTCTTTGAGGGAAATTCCCTACTATGCCTCCACTACTGTGTCTGTACATCGTGAATGTGGTCCCTATAAACTGATCGCACCGAGTCCCATTCCAGCATTCACTCAGCTCATTAATCTAATCTGCATTTTTCTATGGCTTAAGGGAGTAGAACATTAGGCAAATCTTTTTTGGAATTAAAGGTCTCAAACTGTTGAGCACATATTACAAAAACTATTTTCTCACTTCATCTTCAAAAAGAGATTTTGCGAACTTACCATGCTACTTGCATCAGGTTTCATTTAACTCATTGACCACAGAAACGTGGGTGCAAATATTAATATCACTGACCTCTGGTGTCTGATACGGCAATTATAAGCACAAGCAGAGTTTTGTTTTCATGGCAACTTAGTCTAATTTATGTAACTCATCAATAATGCAAATTCATGATGATCACGAACATGTAACGCCTGTAAGGAAGTTAGGAGCAAAAACCGAATTTCGAATTACATTACATAAATTATGCAAGTTTGTCGTGCAGCAACTTACAAACTGATTTTATTAAACTAGTTCACAACAGCAACATGTGTGCAAGTATTACAATAATTTACCTGTGGTACCTGGTATTATTTTGGGGACATATTCCGAACATAAACTAATTTACCTGTCGTACCTGGTACTACAGCTACAAGCAGAATTTTGAATAATGGCGGAACTAATTTGCGTATATTATGCAAATTCCCGATATGTTCACTAACAAACGAGCTCCTTTAAATTCACTGAATTTGGAAACAAAGGTGAAAATATTAAAATAACCTGTTTACAGTGCTTGGCAAGGACGTTATAAGCAAAAATAGAGTTTTGTATTATCACGAAGTTAATTTGCATATTTAAAAAATACTTAAGGGTTTCGAACGGTCACACCCCAAATCATGATAACCTATCCCTAGGCTACATAAACATCAAAAAATTAAACTTTATCCAGCAAATCCAGGTTAAGTAAGAAAAAATTCTCTGGCTCCCGGACTAACATGTCTCGACCTTTGAACGAGTTACACAGTGCGATCAAATTTCGTGTAGATTGCGTGCAAAAGTGATTTTCGAATTTCTTGTCGTGCATCAATAGAATGGCGGCCACAGATGTGCGCTCCAATAAAAATAATACAACTACGAGTTGTAACATGGTTAAACAATGAAGCGATATTCAAAATGAAAATTGGATAACGAAATAAGGAACCTGATGATACCAGCCAGCCGTTCAGTAACGCTGGGACCTCGCCAAAAGCCAAGACTTTGCGAGATTATATGAGATATTGCCGTGTGTTTTAAACGAGAACACGTGATTTTAGCTAGGTTTTAGCGTTTCTGAACTCTACCCTGGAGTGTAAAAAGTAGGTAGGACAAGTGAATATTTACATACTCACACGGTTGACATGTACGGAATGCTGAATGAGTATATATGTGCACCTCTTCGTAGTAGCTGTGCATTTGGAAACGCGGGAAAACTCAAAATTTTTAGACACAACTCAAATTGGGCATATCTTTGGGTAGGCTATTTACTTCATGTCGACAAATTGTTACCATTCGGATGTTTAGTGGTGACGTATCTTCCACTAATATGACGCGGTTTGCACCCACAAGTAGGAATATAAGTGCACATTCAAATCACATTTTTAAAAATCTTGCAGGTCTTAAGCTTAGCCACGGGGGCAGTTTAGCACTTGGAAGTTTTACAAAATTATGTGTTTAGGTTACTCGGTGTGGTCCGACAACGGTAGAACCTACTGAATGATCCCTGGGAGTTCAGAAGCATTAGAATTGACCAGATCCAAGGCCAGATTCGAAGCGCTTACGTAAATCTGATCTAATTATTATTTTTATTTTTTGGAATTTTCATTTAGGTATTTTAATTTATTTGACTAGGTCCAAAACGTCAAAATGACGTCATACTAAATAAGGGAATATTTTTTGCCACCTTTTGTAAATTTAGTTTCTGCCCCGGTGTTGCGCTAATAACTATCATAGAAAACCAACACATATCTGACGAGTAGTCAACATGTACTGCGTTCATATGTTAAAAATGTCACATTTATTACTGTGGTTATTATTTTCTAACCCATTACAGTGGTTCTGTTCCCAAGCGCTGTATCTCGCCTACGTTACGGTCTGTCTGATATACATCTCGATATGGTTTGTGCTGACTTGCGCGCTTCCAAATCAGAGCTGGTTTTCAGGACCGGAAAACCACGTAAAGTTGTTCCTCTATCTCACGAACTGGAGCTACGCAGCGCTTTTGGCCACGTTTATCTTCCGATGGGTGACAGTTATGATTACGTACCCAAGGACTCGTAATGAACCGGGTAAAGAAAATGCAGATTTGTTAAAGTGACATTGTTGGATAGAACATTAATTTTGCAAAACTTATCAATGGCACGGAATAGAGCCCATTAACTTAGCAGCAGTAGGCTCATACTCTAATGCTGAACATTTTAAGCGTTTTAAATGTTAAAGACACCGCGCTTGATTTCAGCAAATGTCTGGAAGACATGCTATGGCGAGTCATGCTGTGTTTTGATTTTGCGTTTGTCAGGGGAGCTCATTCAAACAACGAAATACAACCACTTAGTATTTCTAGTTTTCTACAGTCGTACTGTGTCCGGGCTGTGTCCCATCAATGTACGTGTTTACATATGCCAAGTTTTTATCTCTGTCGAAGTTGAAATTTTGCTTCCGAAAACGGCATCAAGATTTTGCTTCAACAATTAAAGCCAACTAAAGGAATTCCGTTGGTCCATTCCTGTGCAAAAGTAACATTTGATGACGTAATTTGCAGAAAAGGCCCTACAATCGTAACAATATTCTCAGAAAGTACGATTGCCTTACTATTTGTAGCTAATACGATTTTTTCTGCAGATTTCACACACGAGACTATGACGTGGCATCACAAGGCCGCATGGTTTCTCCAAGTCATAGCCTTTGACGCCGCCTGTCTTGTAACTCTGGTTTACTGGACAGCCATGGTTCCAACCTACAAAGGTATTATCAACATCAGTTGTACTAACACTGATGTGCATTCATAACTTGGACTACCGATAGTCCAACCTGATTATTCGTTTTCTCCCCCAAAATCTTGTCTGTATGTGTATATTAGTGTCCATTTTGGTTTTCAAAGATAATGTAAAAATAATACTGCATCATCGGCGTTGTTTAAAACTGACCTACCTCAACATTTACCTGCCAAAAACGAAAAAAATGACCAAAGTCATCTTTTTGTTTAAAGTACATTAAATGGACCAAGTTTTCGTCATGAACAAGAACAAGAACATTGAAACCATCGGTGACTCAACAAGTGCGTAAGAGTTTATTGGGGTTGACCAACCATAAGATTGCGAATTAAAAATGGCGCATGTACGCAATGCCAGTGGCTTGATTTCCGGTTCATTTCGGAACAATTCAGGATAGGATAAGTGCGATAATTGATTTAATCTCCGAAGCATTTTGTTTAAGAATTCAACACTGACAGCTACGCAGCCACAGCATCGCCTTTAATTGATTTTAATCAATTTCCTGTCGTGACAAGTTCTTTCTATCCTCACCGAAGGAGGCCGTCTACTTATGTGCATGTTCGTTTTGCAGTTTGTTTCTAGGAACAGCGTTTTTGCTAATACGTTATATCTCGAAGTAATGTCATTTCCCCTTCTCCCATTGTTTTATTATCAACAAATCCGATTGAGGTTATGTTAGATCTTATCGACAAATATATGGATTTAACATAACATCTACAAAACTGTAGATTTTAACTCAGTAAAAATTTAAATTTTCTGAAAAAAGAAAGGTTGAAGAATTTAATTTTTGGATTTTTAACAATTTGTCGTTAATTGGGTCATGTGATCATGTATTTTTTATTTAAATTCAGCAAAAAAAAAAAAGAATAAAAAACGTTGATTGCAAAGCATTGGTATCCTTATTAGGACCAAATTTTATTTAATAAAATTCCCAAGTTACAGTCTCAAAAACACATTTTTGTAAATTATTATACGCTCTACGGTACACCCAGTAGGTCTTCAGGTGGTTGCGATGCAAATTGATTTATGTGCGGTTTCAGATGTTCTGGCTTTACCCACAGGCAAGCATTTCACCCTCTAGTTTACTGATTTGCAAACAACCTACCCCTTTACTTTTCAAGGTTGACGACATCAGTTGTAGGACGTTCTTTTGTTTCGCCTAGTCATAGTTCATACGTCGTTTAAATAGGCCAAACAATAAAATTGTAATGTGTTTTGGAAAGAGTGTGCTTCGTGGTTCGCTTCTGGCTGTCAAAATTCTCCTTGTCTTTCAGATCCCGTGGGTATCGTTCAAACACACATGCACATAACGATTGTGTACGTTGTTGTTGACACATTGATTACAGCGACACCTGTTAGAGTGCTCCATGTAGTCTACCCGATGGCGGCTTTTTGTCTCTATTGTGTGACCGTAATCATCTATCTCTACACCGGAGGTTGGTATAATAACTAAAGTCTTCCAAAATCATGAGGGGGAACATACGCTTTACTGGACTTTTAATAAAACATGTTATTTTAGCATTGACCCTCTACCAAAATTTCTTTTCAAAACCTTTTCCAAACGCCATCATGTCTGAGGATGGGAGGGCTCATCTCAATGCGGCAGATGTCATTCTAAGTTCCTGATGAGTGAGGCACGCTAGTTTTGCCCGCGCACACCTTCGTAAGCAAAAACTACGGGAGAGGCAAGATTTTTTATTTTAGAATATGAAGACCCTAGAAACGACTAAACAAATTATTATAAAGTCAGTTTTTGAAAAGGTGTAATATACGGTAGCTGCTACAGAGTGCCAAATGTGGCCGAAAATGGCTTAAGTGAAAACCTGCAAAATAGCCGCTTTTGCCACGAAAATGAATTTTGAAAGTTATGCCGTTAAATTATTCAATCATAGTCATTTAAAAGTGTGTCACTAATTTGTTATCAGCGAGCTATACATGGTAGCATATAGCCAGGAAGGGACAACTGTTTTGGCGCATTTTAACGTGTTTTCAAAAGTGATTTCAAAAGAGAATGTCCAAGTTGTCTGAAATCCAAGCATTGTGTTTGAAAGCTTAGCTCTTCACCTATAAAATAACACCACTCCTGTCCCCAAAGACTGCATACATGTATTAGTGGCCCTTGGATGCTTTGAGCATGACATGTTTTACCCTTGCAAAAGACACCTCTTTGCACTCGTTCAGGATCTTCTTTTTTACACCAATAGATGTCGCTGATATATGCAAATAAGACTTGCATCTCATACGTCGAACGACGTCATACGACGCGAGCTTCCAATTTGAACCGTCAGATGCCAATAGTGTATGACTTGAAACGCAGTTCTTCCTGATTGGTCCGATCTCATTCTAAGAAAACAGCAGTCACTTGAGAAATCGATCCTAGTGAATATTCGAAGAACATTGAATATGGTTTCACATGAAAATACATTTGATTGTATTTGAATACGCTTGCATGTGTGACATTGTCATTTTGTTTTTAACTTTCCTTAACACCAGATTTAGAAGCAGGTATTAGTCGAGAAATTAGCGTTAGCCCTTAGCCACGGTAGTCTCGACGTCGCCGGGAAGTCTCATCCATCTGCAGGCACGTAGGAAGGCAACAATTATTGGGAGCACAAATGAATTCGACTGCGCCAAATAACATCCCCTTTCTCTATCGCCACGACCTTACCCCAACTCCAACCCATTTCCTGTTCGCTGGNGTCAATCCCATGGATGCTGTTATCAGGATTTGAGAAACCGTGAACCAATGTTTTAGGGACAGTAAGCATGAGCCTAAGGCCAGCGCACTGACGATTAGCTGGGAGATTCCTAACTGAGTAACTGTAGCTGATATCTAAAAGTGTGAAAATACGAAATTCGATGAACTAATGCTAGTCGCCGCTCAACTCAGCTATATTTCACTTGAGACAGACAGCTTAGCTCGAACCTACCCGTCTGTGCTGGGTCTAAGTTCGTTTTATTATGACCCAGTTTCGAGAAAAGTTCATTTTAATATGGCCATTTGCTTTGAAGATTTTTTGATAGGTACGGTCATGAAGTCCCTGGCCAATAGTGCTGTTTAAAAATCCCTTGTTGAAAGACCGCCACTAGTCCAGTCGAACTACATATTTTAAAGATGCATCGTCTCATTAAATTGTGAATATGCAGATGAAGTACTAATTTACAAACATACCCGGGTCCTACCATATACTGAAAACCATCTGAGAACCCGTTACCATTACAATCTCGCGAAAGTCTCGTTTTGCGAGACTATTTTTATGCAAATGAATAGTAATGTTTCAGTGTTACCCAAATGAAACAAGGCACAGTTTTTATATTTATTTATTTCACTGTCAAATTACGATTGCATTGTATTTGAAATTATTGGTTTTTTGTATGTTCACATTTGTTTTTAAGCTTATCAGTATCAGTTGTAATGTTTTCTTTAAAACCGCAATTTATTTACAATTTGTTTTTTTTTTCTGGTTAAACTTGTACAAACAGTTCTCCAGGAAGTCATTAGGTGGTGCTTGCTACAACTTCAAATATTCACAAGTTTAATGAGACATGGCATCTTTAAAATATGTCTATGTTCAGCTTGTCCCGAAATCAAAAGAAGCCTGTGATACGCATACTGTTGTATTGAAAAGCTAATCACATGAACATTGTTTTGCTTCCAATCGACGAGAAAGTCACGTGCTTTGCAACGAGGGTCATTAGATTTAGAGTGAACTCAGGAAAGTATACGACAATTCAGTTTTGAAAATAACATCAATTGATAAGAATTAGACCCAGTGTCATGTGACCATTGATACAAATCAAGGGACATAAATAATTTTATAACTCCCAATCCCATGTTCTTATTCCCAGGAAATCAAAATAAAACCTACTTCGTTTTACATCTGCAGAAGCGGTCACGGCAGCCATTTTTTCTGAATGTATGATGCATTACCCCTGATCTTCTTGTATGTACGAAACATCTCTCCAATTCAACCACCTGAAAGTACATGTAAACTCCAATCAGGCTGGGGTGTGAGTTCGGAGGTACAACTAATTGAACTGGGGCCGGGAAAAAGATTCCGTCTACTTCCGGCACTGGTGTTGTCAGTGCTGGCAGTGGCTGAACTGGTACTAGCAGCGGACTACACGGTGGCGGAGCCGCCTAGGACTCACGGTGCATTTACAAAAAGCAGCATTGCACACTGCACTGCTGACGCATCGCAGGTCAGGGTCATATTTACTCATCAAGTCCAATTCTGGCAACAGAGAATTCATCTGGATGAATAAATTTTTCGTGAACTTTCTATCACGCAGAGCATGACCCCAATCAGCGCGAAACAGTACGCCGGCTTAGCTCTTCGTCACCGGTTTCCTGGCGATTCGATCCGCAGCATTCCGCTTTATTTAATGGAAGAGGCCGGAAAACTCCTCAAATATTACTAATTCACTAAACGGAGTCGAGGCAAACGTGTCTCAGAGAACTTTCCTTGCAGGATAAAATCCGTCACAGTGAGATTCTTTTGTCACTTTATCTATCACTAACTCACGTAAGGACACCATTTTGATTAACAACTGACAAGAATCTCGAAAACTCATTCACAGCATGCAAATTTGATATGCTAATGAGGGAGTACTTGACTACTGCGCCATCTATACATGTACGTCGACGGAAAAGCGTAAATACCCGTGAGTGCGTGTGGGAAGTTGCGATTGTATGCGATGAAGTCGATATTTTCAAAGCATAATTATACCGCTTTTTAAAGTTGCAAAGTAATTTTATGGAAATTCTTCTATAGAAAAAGCTTTACTCTTTCTGATGAAATCAACTGTTTTCTTCAAAATGAAACATAATTCCTGAAATTAGTCTGGGGAAGGAGACTAAAAACAGCGGTTTAGCTAGTTGTCCCTTCCTGATTAGCTCTTCCTGATGGTAGTAAAATGCATTCAAACATATCTACTTCGGAGCCCAATTGTGTTGCAAAATGGAAGTACATGTCATAAAAAGAGAAATAATGGATGAAAATTCTTGAAATTTTCTACATCTCACCAAACCAAACTCATGTGCTAAGTCGAAAAGAATTTGGGATTTTGAGTATGGATTCCACCTGCTGGTTTTCATATGGAGTCACTCTTGAGTTTTCTGGCAGGGTAATAGTACACGTACCACTTTATAATGCTGTTCATAAACTTAGACCTATAATGTATCACCTTCTTTCCCTAGGTACCAATGCCCTAAACCACAACTACATCTACAAGTGTATAATTGACCCTATCAACTGCCCCGGCACCACGGCTGCATTTGTGCCTGGTGTACTTATACTCTTGCTACCAGCGACACACGTGTTCCTCTTCGGACTCTACAAACTCAGACTCTACGTCTACAGGAGATGGCAAAACCACTTTGATAATGAAACCCTATCGTTGATTCTAAAAGAGAACTCGTAGTATTGTCGAAAAGGGTTTGGACAAGCTGAATCGTTCACTTTTTAGGCATGGAACGCGAGGGTGTTTCCGACATTCCGTAAGGCCGCTCAAGCCAGAGTTTGAAACTCTAGCTTGTTGCTCTAACATTCACGTAACCTACGCGATATTTAAGTAAATGACTGATTTGTACCCCCTTATCCCATTTAGTAGTGCCTAAAATGTGACTTATTTGTGTCTTAATAACAAGTCATAACTAAAATGTGATTAGGTTGTATTAGAATATGTGATAGGTGTAACTCAAATGTGACTTACATATTTTTGTATTTAAGAGTTTGACTATATTATGACTAAAATTTGTTTGTGTGTATGGCTGTGACTAAAGCGTGTCTACTAATTTGTGTTTATGGTGTGATTAATCAAATACGGATATTGACGAGTTGCCTGCGTTATGTGATTCAGGTTATGAAGGACCCTAAAAATAGCCAAATATGGCTGAATTGATAACATCATGTCATAGAAACGGACTAACGGATTCATGCGAAACTTTCAAATACTACACTTTATGCATTATGCACTGTTCTCCAAAACACAGTCGATAAAATCCTGCATAACCTTGAAGAGCAACGTTGTCTTTTCAAATGGTTTTTGATCAATTTGACATGTTTTACCAGTGCCTGGTTGTGCGACAGTCAAAAATTGGTACTCAACTAAGTACTGTATATCTACTGCGTAATTGTGGACATGTGAAAGCACTGATTGTCCTTTCTTATGGCGTTTTAGTTTCCTTACTAAGTGGAGGGCTTTGAAACAAATCCATTGTAAGCTCTTCGTTGAAGTCTCAATGTTTTTGAAAACGAGTGGGGAATTTTCGTTCAAAACCCTCAAGTTAAGAACTCTCCGTTTTTAGCCGTATTATTTGGAGGAGATCATAACATACTGTAGATAAAATGACAGGGAAAGTTTGCAACTGTGAGTAAAGAGCGAAACATATACACAAAACTCAGGGCACTTTGCTGAGTCCCTATTCAGGACTTTTTCATACAACCGGGCAGTGTTGTCTTGAAATTAATAAAAATACCAGTTCTTGAGGCGGAACTTCATGTGACAAAGAGAGTATAATATATGTAAGTTAGGAACAGATCTGCATGTTAGAATAAACTTTGTTCTCTTGCCATTCCGTTCTAATAAATCTACTTAGTGCCAGAGGCGCCTATACATTTTCAGTCCCAGCCTCGGTACGTAGCAGTTTACCGTTCGACTCGAACAATGATGCCAGACGCAAGCAATGAAGCTAATTGAGTACCAGACCAGGCTCAAATCCAATTTCAAGTGTTAAATTCGGAACACGGCGCATTCGTAACGGAATTATGGCTAAGTATAGGCTCTCCCGCTATATCCCAGGTGACCGGCAGTGGCGCTGCGCAATACGACTCCGTTTCCGTCGTCTGCTCCACTGTGCAATGAAGAAAATTTACTTCATTTTTTAAAGAAAATGGAACCTGAGTGACGATGAAAAAACAGAAGCTGATGGTAAGATGTGAATTTTAATCGAAGCCTTAGTGAGTCACTCAGGAACTCGCAATACTCTCTTTGTCAAACCTTATCTTAAGACGATTTCCAAAGCAATCCCGTCATTAGTTCTAACACAAAAAACGGATTTGGTCTTTTGGGCATTTGAAGACTATTTCAAATACGACAAATGTGTTAAGAATTGATGGCACAAAATATAAAACGTGTAATAAGCATTACAAAAAGAAGTAGGTTTCGCGCACAAACGCTGTGGACCATAAACAAGTAGGTCTCTTAGTATGAGATAAGTAGTTAAATCATGGTGGCGTAGTGGTAACGCACGCTGGCTCTATCCGCCAGCAACCCCCACCCTCCCGACCTCCCAACATTCGGCGCTATGCGCATCTACAATCGTGGTTCAGTTTGCGCAAATGCTTACAAAATGTTGGGGCCCCCTTGTGATATCCTAGATCCGCCACTGTAATATCATTTTATAGATAAGTCTTGAAATAACCTTTAAAATAAGTAATATATACGAAATAGACCCAATACGTTTTCGAAAATGTAAGGTTCCTCTCTAAGAAAATGGGCACCAGTGGTCCGGGCATTGGACAGAAATGTATTATGTTGATTTCAGACACATGCTGAAGTCATGTTCTTTTTTCTTAATGCCTTGGATTTCTAATTGTTCATTTCTGGAAACGCTACTAATACAGGTATAACAAATGTCGTCTCCAACTGTAGATGCACGAGTCAACTGTCCGAAGAATTAATATCCGAGTATCGGGGCACGGTTGTGCACGTAGCCTACATGTACATAATGAGCCTACACTGGGGAAGTGGAGAAAGGGGGAGGGGGGGCCGGGTTAGACTTTTGGAAGGACCCCGCGTGGATGTTCCATTATTTACAATCGACTGGCCACCCATCGAGCGCCCGAGAGGTCGTGACATTGTCTTCGACACTTTTAATTAGAGAAAGAAGACAATGGGCTGTCTATAGTAGTGCGAAGGGACCTTTGGTAATCCCGAAGTTGCAGCTGCACCATATACACGTCCATAAGGTATAGTCGTAGCGCCCAAGAGATCCCGCGAGCCTTCTTGATAACAAGATAAACGTCCACCGGACTCACAGCAGTGATACTGCACTCAATAATAAGCACATTTCGATGAATGGAAACCTGATTATCAAAGGCGCCCGGATTTGAAGCAAGAAAACCGCGGTCGAAACGGCATTTGAGGTTATCACGAGCGTCTGTCCGCAGAAAGCTTATGACATAGTCCTTATGACGGTCCGGCCTTGCGTACAGAATTTGGCGCCACGCACCATCTAATCATTTTCACATGAAACCCATTCTTCCAATGCCAGCACTAAGACCTAGTGGAGTAAGCTGGCAAGACTGAAAATTAACCAGAATCCTCCGCCACGCCTGCACTGCAGCCCACTACAGAACAAAGAATGAATTTCATGTAAAACCAGACAGTAGCGGAAGCTTGAACACACCTGGTCCAAAGATACGAACGCGAGTGAAACACCATGGAGAAATACCGCGGTGACTAGAGGTGAAATTTGAATTATCAGTAGTGGGTGCTGCAAAATTAACCCCGCGCAGTCTAATAAAATGTACACCGCACTTAGATAGTTGCATACACCAAACTATATAAATCCTCCTGATTTCTAATTACCACATGTCTAGATAAGGTGGGGTAGGACCCTTCACGTGAAGGCATTTAGTTAATCTTGCATAAGTGATTCACGTTCTATTCACTCCATGGGACACGAACCATCTGGCGAAATACTAAGATACGGCTGTGAAATAAGAAAGTCCGACCTCACTTAGCGACCACATCAGTCCACAGAACAGCCTCAAGGTGAGATTTCTCCATGTGTATTCCAGATCAAAATGTGCGTTTCTCCACGGTTTCAACCTTAGTTTAGATTATTAGTTGGTAACAATTGATACATGGAAATCGTCTGCTATTTAGGACTAACCAATGAGTTAAAACGAAATATTCGTTGTTGTCATGATTTACTGCATGTGTCATTTCAAGCATAGCGCGCTCGACATTTAATACAATGACCTTTTAACCCATTTATCCACCATCTATTATTTCAGTTCTTACCATGTCTTATTTCTTGGCATTAGCTTGCCTGGTTGCTGTTGCGCACACAGCCCCGCTCTCCCACCAAGAGATATTGGAAAGACTAGCTAGAGGTAAGTTGCTGTGACAATGCTCATATGTTATAGCTCGTCAGGTATTTACCTCTTGTACACAGAGAAGTCGGGTGCCTTCTGTAGACGAAACATGCTGAAAAAACAAGATTATGCGATTGAAAGACTCTTTGCGCATACATACATGTAGGTCTATGCGCGGGACCTAATATACCCCGGCAAAATGGCGGTCACTAAAGCGATTGATCGGTGAGGTTAGATTCTTGAATTATGGGACAGAACACTGTTTCTATTAATCAAGCGATGATTTCTCACCGCACCCTCGGTCTTGAGCAATAATGCTCTTGCTTAGTCCATATGACCTTATAACACCTCCTAATCCACAGTTGTAAAATATCACCCACGGGATTGGTCATATATGCTTATTATTGACTCCAAACGTTTATCCGGTGGTGAGTTCATAAATTAATAATCTGTCTAAATCGTATAATAACACCTTACAAAATATGTGATAATGACAGTTACAATGTAGGTCTACTGAAACTGATAAACCTTACTGGTTCTATCAGTTTTAAAATGAATGGTTGTGGACTTTGTTCTCCGTTCCACTGGCAGGTAAAAACGGTTTCAGAGATGGCGACTCTGTTGGCAGAGTGAGTGCAGTGCGAGAGGCGTCAGGCCTAGCAGCAAGCCGCAGACATCCAGGCTATTTGTACACACTGAATGATTCTGGCGACAGAGCAAGGGTAAGTGTTGTCATAGAGATAACACTGATGATGGGTTAAATAACAGTGGTCATGTTAAAAGGCCCTATACATAAATGTCGTGAGGTAGGAAAGACAAATAATGAAGATAACTGGGTTCCATGGTAACAATACCCTCTTAGCAATTACGGCGATTACGGAGACAACTCTTACGATAACATTTAGGCTTTTGTTACCCCAACACCTAAGCTAGACTGTGACAAACCCGTCCAAATCGATTAAAACAAGATAATGCTCAGGGCTTAGCCGCGATGCTGAAGAAAACCTATGAGCTAGTATTTCTTATAATGCATCGAAAAATTCAAAGACGGCTCCTATTTGCTTTTCAAGTTTAAAAACAGCCATGTTGGTCGTTTGCCTTACTTACTGTTCGTTTTTTACTTTGAAACTGGTACGCTAACCATGCGTGTTGATTTACGACCGCAATTATCTCATCCAACACGTTCTCCCAAGCCCACGAATATCGACTGGCTCACTTAAATCAGCAACAGCGCCATCAAACCATTGATTTGCCGAGAAATTCGCTGGATACTCAGTGATTAACTGTGGACGCTTTCTCGTCCGCTTGCGTGCAAATCCTGTTAGGGTAAGACTAATGTGGAGCAAAGTTCAGATGAAGAAGTCTATGCTCTTAAAATAAGCATTCCTTTTGGCGTATAAAGGCGCACAGACCAGCCGGTAGGTGCCACTCGCACATTGAGAAGGCACAAATTGAGCAATAAAACAAGAATCAGACCAACATGGTGCGTGTATTAATTTCACAAAACGCAAAGAACCCGGGTATTAAGAAAGGGCTAGGAGAGCTTTACCAGCTTAATTGCCAGGACAACAAAAAGTCCGTCTGCTCAGGGACCTGTGAAAGGTACACCGACACGTCTTTAGTATCCCCTGTGTAAAAAAAATCGAAACCTGTACTCGAACCTAGATTTGATGTTTTATGTACTACTTTACTGCAAATTCAAGACAAGAAAACTCGATGAACAAGCTCGACTGAAAACTCGATATTTCGACTTGAGATTGGAACTTGCAACTGATGGGGCTAGTCACCAATTGAGAAGTTACTGCAGATAAGATATTCATTAACCACTGAACCGCTTTTTGGACATACTGTACTCGAGTGCATCATCGTCCTTCTATTTTGAGTTCACACTGCGCATGAACAGAAAACATCTGAACAAAGATGGAATTCCAATAGTCTGGCTAGGCGACTCCTACTCTGCTTGCCAGCACACGAAAGTGTCGAAATCTCATGAATCATGAGATACATGTACTTCCCAAACTCGCGAATTATTAGTCTCCGAATTGGCATTAGACGCAGGGTTCGTAAAATTCTTACAAAAATACAGCACGTTCATCGTGTATGATTACATCCGACATTTAAGCTCATCTTCAAACGTGATTACAATTTCGGCTTTTTTAACCTAGCTTTACGTGATTGAAGCTAAAAACGGTGAGAAGAAGGCAACTATTGAGATCAGAGGCGCCAAGAACAAGGATTGGGAAGATCTGGCTGTCGGTCCGTGCGGCAAGAGCGGTAAATGGCACTGTATCTACATCGCAGATGTCGGAGGTGAGCCGAGTTCTTGACACTCAACTATTTTACGGGATATACGTCAGGGAGTCCAGAGGTTAAAGGTCAAAATACGGGCAAGTGTATGCCATGTTAGTCAAGATGCTCGATGTATTTGTGAAGCTCGCAAGGTTACTCAAGGTAAATGTAAAGTGAATATTTCCCAATCGCTACCATTCTATTGCAAAATGTACATGTACATGTACACAACGGTACAAATAGGACTCGTATGTGGACATTTTTATAAAATATTGCCATTATGTGCTGAAATCACCATTTTGAGGTGCTTTTACGTTAAAGGAAAGCAATCTCGACTTCAGTAACTATAAATTGCAGGCATAATTAGACCCTTATTAACCTAAACTGGAAATATCAAACCACCTGTAAAAATCAGGCACTTTGGCTCTGTTTTTATTTTGATTAGTGTCTCATTTTTTTTTGACACTTTCCACGTCATTCAAGATGAACGTCACGTGATAACTTCCCAATCACAGCTTACACTCAAAATAAGGCACGCGCAGTTTTGATGAGAAACAATTATAACGTCCAGGAATGAGACGAAAAGTAAAGCGAATCGTTTTATAATTCTATTTGACGCCTTTTGAATGCATCACAAAATAAGAACTTGTGACTTCTAAAATCTATTGGTCGTTACACACCAATCTTTAGCCTTACATGCGCACGGCGCTTCTATCAGCAAACTGTCCGGCCATCTTGAATGAGCCCGGACACTAACGGTAGTCCATGGTGGGCACTTGGACGCTGTAACATCTGAAGATGTCCAGATAAATTACTGATCTAAACGTCGTGTCAAGGTAAATAATCTAGAGGTAAGTGTATATAGGCAAATATATTTTATTTCTTATGTTACTACATCTGAACTTCAACGAGGTTTTAGAAACACACAAGAACCTGTTATGAATGTATTTATCCTTTATGTTTGATCTTCATTTAGCAGGCGCAAATCACAAAAACGTTTCTCAATGACAGGAATGGTATACCTGCACATGTACCGGCACATTTCTCAACAACAAACAGTCGGAAAGCGAGAATATTATTTTCCAACCAAACGCAATGTCCGAATGTTACTTTGAGAAGCCAGATTACACGAATCATTCAAAGTGCTGCCCTTCGCGGGTTGGACCGGAAATTGATACCCGTAATCAAGGATCCTCTGCACTTGTAGGTAACACTGGCGATGCTGAAAACATCATCTACAAAGTGAAGGAGCCTCCCTCCATTCGCAGCCGTGACCTGGGTGTCGATAGCTACTTCAAGTTTGACTGGGACGAAGACAACAGCGAATCTGTAATGGTGGACGAGGAAGGAGTGGTGAGTTTCAGCAGTCTGACCACAAAATTTGCTGTGCAAAAACAATATCTGAATTATCACAAAACAAACTTACCACTGTAGAGTGAAGTGTCATTGAATGCGGAACAAATAACTGCCTTGAAGCGCAGCTCAGGTCATTTGGCGAGATCATCCGAATACTTTTTACGAATAGTTTTTTACGAGGGACTACAGTGTATAAATCGACAACTTCGACATTTGGATACACCACCTAGCGGTCAAAATCATTAATTTAATTCGCCTCATGAACAAAAGCGTCTGAATACTTCTCTGGTACCGATATTTCAAGACTAATTAAAAGCACTTGGTACAGTCACTTGAAGTAACTTACTAAAATTACCATGTTCTGGTGTGAAAACAGTGATTTTCCACAACAGGCTCATTTGCCCTTCCAAAGCCATCGCCATCGTGTTCTTATCCTTTGTTTGAATTGAAATTGGTTACAAGCAATCGCTTGACCTCCACACTGGCCTGACAACAGAAGGTAACCCGCCATGACTAGGGACTTAGCGGTCCCAGTTCGAAGCAGTAACAACCCGCACAAATCTGGTTAGGTAAGCTTTGCCAGAACAAGTGGCCTACGTCAAAAGATGGTTTTAAACAGAGGGCACGGGTTTATTGCCACTGAAACGCTTAAGCTGATGTATGACGCATCCTACTTGAAGCTCGGTAAACGATAACAATACCATGCGTTGTTTTAAGGTGTATCTCATTCCAAAGATAAGCAGCGGAAGGGAGCCTAAATTGTACAAACTGCCAACAGACGGCTGGGGCAGTTCGTCAAGGAAGAAGATTCGGTCCATCGCCACCATCCCCATCAAGTCTGATAAAAGGGGACCAACGGCCGCCGACATCTCACCGAATGGCCAAGAAATCCTCGTGAAAACTTACGAAGACATTTATTACTGGAAGAGGCGCTCTGGTGAGGACGTGGAAGACGCCCTCGAGAGGCGACCGGAAGAGGTGCCATGTGAAAAAGAGCGACAGGGCGAGACCGTGTGCTGGAGTCACAATGCGGATGGATACTACACATTGAGCGAAGGGTCCAATCAGAAATTGTTCTACTACAAGAAAGATTAAAACGCATAGACATCTGAGGTCTATCTCCAAACTCGAACTCGAGGTTATGTTTGAAATTTGATCCACTTTAGTACCAACTCAAGATAGGTGTGAATGAAGATTGTGTGTTTGAATACTTTATGGTTGTGTTTCAACTCCAGACAGCGGTTCTAAATAGAGGCTAGTCTACATACCAATCTAGTCAATTGCCAAATGTCCCCGTGCTATTTTGTCCGGCATCACGACTCGCAGGCCAAATCACCAGTTTTCGTCCACGACATATCATTTCATCTGTGTTTTATTGCCGGGAAGCCATCGCTGATGGGGATTTTTTACCCAGCACACCATGATCTTAGATCAGATTCCCTGATAAACATGCCTCTTGATGACATAGGGGCTTGTGCAAATCCCCGTTGATGAAGTGTCTTGAAACGGGCCGAGTCTCTACTGAATCCTAATTTGCACTTGCAGCCAAAACTTTCAAGTCCAAACTCGATCGTTTGTAGCTCGAATCAAGTGGTTGCCAAGTTCAAATATGAAACTTGAAAATTTACCTACGTAAACCACAATGTACTTGAAGACGCAATCACAGATACCTATCTTGAGTTCGCACTAAGGAAGTTACAGAAATAAATTGCATTTCCAGCTCAAGGATGGGGACTACACTTAGTGCCTAGATGAGATTTAAAAATACAAAATGTAACTTTATTTGAATCATATTTGCGTGCTCATTCACAGTCTTTCTTGTAACTTATTTCAACCTACAAGGCTCATTTCTGAGTGCAACTTGTATTCTAAAGATGTGCATGCACCCCACTAGGACTACTTTCGTATAAGGCCTGAGTGACAAGTCATACAAATTATACAGATACTACGGCACCATTTTCAGTTTATGATGTCATATGATTTATCGTCTGAGGCAGATGCTACAAAGTTATACGATTCATGAGACCGCTGGTAATCATTCCGTTTTCTTCTTGATGCGTGGCAGAGTGGGATGTTGTGAATGAGTCGCGTGACATATCGTCGGTACTGTGCCTCATGGGCCGGCGCAGATAAAAGAAATGTCCGAGTGGAACTGGCTGCCTCAAGTAAACAAAAATTGCAACGACGGAAGGTGGATTTTTAGCCGCTTTAAAAGATATTAAAGATGTTATATCACATTAAAACCGTGAATATATAAAGTTGTAGCAAGCGTCACCTAGTGACTTCCTGGAGAACTGTGTGTACAAGTATAATCAGGAAAAGAAACAATTTGTAAATAAATTGTAGTTTTGAAGATAACACAACTGATACACTTAAGAACAAGCATGAACATAGAAAACAACCTTAGTAATTTCAAATATTATGCAATCGCTATTAGACAGAGAAATAAACAAATACTAAAACTATGCCTTGTTTCTTTAGGGTAACGACAATGCTGGCTGTTTGCAGCTGCAGTCGGAATCTGAGCTTCCACCATGCCCGAAAGACGTCACGTTCCAAATAAACTAAATTCCATGCCGTCTTTGTTCTCTTGACCGGCATCGGGTCTTCGTCCACCATGATTATTACCGTACTAATTTACATAAAAACAGTCCCGCAAAAAGAGACTTTCACGCGATTGTAATGGTATCTGTTTGTAAATTAATACTTCATTTGCATATTCACAATTTAATGAGACTATGCATCTTAAAAATCACGTGTTCATCAGTGATGTACAACAACCAATAGAAATTAATAATTCATTTGGGCAGAACAAACGAGAACATTAACGCTTATAGTTGTAATGTTAATACTGTTCTTCTACAAGATATTTGAAACATGATTTACTATTTCCGTAAAACGTATTCGACATAATTAAGTTACATCTTATTATCGCACAGAATTGTGGTAAGCGGTGACCGTAGTACATGCCGTTCTAGACGCGGTGAGAAAATCGAATAAGCGAATCTTTGAATTGGTGGTGGGTTCGTGAGTTTCACGCGAATGCTGAACAAATCCACCAGCAACTCCTGTCAAAATTCACCTACAGTTCGCAAACTAATCGTTCAAACGTCGTTAGTCGCATTTCTCAAATGACACACATAACCCGATGACCATTCGTGAAATTAACGGTGCTCTGCTTCGCCTAAGCTAAACATGAAGTAGTCTTTCAACCGGCAAACCTACATTTGAATTTAAACCTCCTTCCTTTATAAAATCAGTCTCTAAATGTTCCTTTCTTAGATGAGGAATGATTTCCAGATTGTGGTTGAAAGGACAGTTCGAGTCGCATAACATGATGCACCGTGACAAGTCAACCTGTCAAGTCTGATCTCAAGCTATAACGACCTGTCTATTTTCCAAAACCCAAGAATCGTCTGTAAACCGAGCAAAGAAAAGGTTAGTACCAGATTTATATCGGAAAGTGGTCTAAATCAAAAATTTAGTTTCTTGACAAAAAGTGGTTTATAGACGCTTCAATCATGTCACACTTTACTTTGAGAAAACGTTAATTTTCCCTCTGTGAATTTTAGCTACGATCGATGCCGGGGATTGAAGCGGTGTTGCGTCGCCGTCCAGAACTATCTCGAGGACATCGCCTCCCTCCTTTGCTTGTATCTCCACTCGAGACACGAGATGTCGCTGCACGCCCTCCAAAACAAATGCGGACTCGTCCCTGTTGGAAAATTTTTGACAAAAACGACGATTTGCTTTGGATCCGTTCAGACTCGCGCTGTTCACGACCAAACTCATTAAGCAGTTTGGATCTACTTCCGCCGGGGCATTTGGCCGAAATATGGAATCCAGGTTCGGAACGAACGCGGCAATGTTAGAAAATTGGCCTTCAAGATCTTTAGATTCGTCCAAAATTGGCGCGACTTCAGCAACGTCTGCTTCTTCATTTCCTTCATTCGCTGCCAGACGTTCTTGATTTGACTCTGACGGTTCGAGCCATTTAATGGTGGCTTCGAATGTTTTGTAAGGCGTTTTACCGACACTTGACAAAAAGGGCAGTCGACTGAACCAGCTTTTATAGCCAAGATTGTGGAGATCAACCGAAGCGCAGCCATAGCTGAAGTACAAGGCGAAGTATTTGAGAAAAGATCCGTCGCCCTGGTGTACGGCGCCGATATCTATTTTGTTTTTCTTTCCCAAAATGATACGCAAGGCCGAAGTTGTCAAGTCTATGATTCCGTCCATGAGTTCCGTGATGATACACTGAGATCCAACTGGAATCAGCCCAATACGCATGTGTGTCTCCGGCAGAGGGTCAGGTGGATTAACAGCGTCACCGCCTTGTCTTGTTACCGCAGCGTTCATGACGGCATTAACGACCCGAAGGAACGTGCCATCCCCGCCAACGGCTATGATGCCATCTGTTGTTGCCCTATCCATTCTTGCGATATTTTCGTCAACAGCCGGTGCGTTTTCTGTGATCACCACATCCTGCTCTATACCGACAAGATCGAATAAAGGAGCTATCTTCCCGCGATAGATACTTTCGCCTTTTTTCTTGCCGCTGTCTGGGTTAATTAACACCAAAAGACGCTTTGGTCGGCACGTGACTAGAGACAATTTTTCCTTCAAGCGAGAGACGTGTCCGTCACGCGCAGCCTGGTCGGCGCAGTGGATCACGGAATCGCCCTTCAGAAGTTTGTTGGTTTTTTTCTCGTGAACGGCGAAATGTAAGCGAAAACAGTTGTCGCCTACGCCATCTGTAGTAGCTGTCAATATGTCGTCATAGTCTATGCTGATACCTATACCTTCCGTTTTCTTATTGCTGTGGTCAACCCATGAAACGCACGTATCAGCGAAAGCGAAGGAACCGGGGATGCTTGACATACGGTTCATGGTCTGTTGATGCCTGAAAAAGAAGCGATTACTTTCATAAAAGGGCCTTTCAGTGCATCCGTGTACCTGAGAAAACTAATGAGACAATCTAACTGTATCATCATATCATTGCTTTCACTTTCGCTAGGACGGAATCTCTGTGATGTTTGCCCGAGATCTAGACTTGTGCAAGATTTAACATACGATCACGAACAGACGCGTATACCTCACATTCTCTATACACTGACGCATGCACAAACGCACATGTGAATGATTTATTAGTAATGTTCGGAAACACTGTTACGTAAATTCCCACAATTGTATGACATGGACCTTGTAAGCTCTAGGAATAGACAAGACGAATATTATACAGAGATGAGACGGGTTTTGCCGCTCAATAGAATTTTCTATTGATTAACACTTCTTGTGTTTGAAAGTTTGGAACCAAGAATGTAGAAAAACAAGTCGTTTTGTACGAAACTAACGAAATATTATTCCAGCAAAGCAGCAGAGAAACGAGAGGGAAATCTTCGTTGTTTCATTTGTTTTGTCTTCTTTTTTCTATGTGTGACAACATCGGTCATCAATGCAGCCCAGCAAGGGAAATATTGGCTCGCTTACACGTGCCACATGTCAGTATTGTCCCCCTGTGTTGTTTCGCTGCCGAGCCATGGGCTGCGTGCTGTAGAAACAAGGCACTCATGAATTGCCATGCTTATGGAACGGAATTTTATCCCATGATTCAATATTCCAACCTCACCGACTCATCACATCAGTGGCCGCCATTTTGATACCTACTCGAGAAACTTTCACGCGGTACCGCTTTTCGCGAGTGCCACATATCTTGGAAATGAGCACCTTTTCTAACCTTAACGTTAATCAATAAGAGCTCGTGGCTCATTAGAAGTGCATCGCCAGAACGAAGGATTTCTCGCTATTGCTCGTGACAACTAACCATCCAGAACAGAAATCGAAGGGAATTTGATCAAACTGTGTTGGATTATTGACAAGAACATAATAACGCGTGATAAACGTGAATGTTGGCGAGACGCTTAAGATGGGATGACAAGACCAATTACTACGTAATCCACATGGAGGTAGGCAGATCCAGGGGTGTAAGGGGTGCGGAGCCCCCTGTATCCCTTCATTTTAGTGATACCAAACCTAGAATTTTCAAATTGTTGACTTGGATCCCTTTTTAAAAAACTTTGATCCGACCCCCTTTTAAAAGTCCTGGATTCGCCCCTGAACTGAAACAATGAAAAGTTTATTTAAGTGTAGTTCACTTCCGTTTCGTCGGGTGGGAACAGCACGCATTTGTCGAGCTGATTGCGTATTCTGAAGAGTATTACAGAGATAAGCCGCAGACGGCCCCAGTTACCAGGTAGCAAGAGAGACTAGGCCACGAGTCGGCTCACCAAGAATTGCCAAAGAACATCGTAGAAACCGATATTTCGCGGGTCTATCCCAAAAATAGTTAGGCAAAGAAAGATTTTTAATCGAGACTGTAAAAATACGAGTAAAGAAAGCCCAGTAATCAAAAGCTTACTTTAAGAGCCATGATTATTCCTCGTCGTTTTTAGTTTTTTCCAGTCTGTTTTGGCTGCCTGTTTTCAATAGGAAAATGAGAGCAAATGACAGGAAAACACTAATCACAAGCAATTTTATGCAATGTTTTTATGACACTTATTTTCAAAAATGCGTGCGGCTTGACTTTTGTGTACCAGAACGTGAAAAATTGCCGTTTTCCGAACATACAAGTAGGCTTGTCCCGTGCAATTTCTATTAGATACTCCTGATAGCACGTGTCGACGAGTCGCTGGTTGTCTGGAATCGTACCTCTAGAGTCTCTCTTGATGAAAAAAATGAAAAAATGAAAATGAAACAAAGGAATTAGGATTGATTTGATAACTACAACACTCGATCAAACCTCAGTCGAGTATACAACCGGAAATTCACTATGAAAACTCTTGCGGATAGTCTCGGGGTCGCAAGCTCTAATAATAGAATACCTTGATCATGCGCGGACTAGAACTCTACGGTCTACAGAAGTCAGCTCAGATATCTACGAGACTAATTGACTTATATACTTATTCTATAACACTAAGGCTTAGCCCGTTACGTTTCGCTAAATCCTTCCCCACTTACACACACAGTAGGCCTATATATATGTTAATTTTAGGGAAGGAGACTGACAATCGTAAAATTAGCGACACGAAAAGCAAGTGAAAGTTGCAATCAACATGAAATTGCGCGTTTGTACAGCAGTAAAAAAGAATTTCGTTGCCACGGTAACGTTTTTCGAGGCTTGAGAACAATTGGTAACCTGTTTTAGAAGTATCGACCGAGTAGTTTTTTTTTCTACCTGTCAAGTGATATAAACTTACCAAAATAATTACTGACAAATCTCGATGCGTTTTTCGTCTCGAAGGCCCATGTCAATTACTTAAGAATATGACATTTCCACAACTTGATCACCAGATTGTACTAACTACGCCTAATTCTTTGCTTGAACAAATGAAGCCCTGCTTAAGGAAATTGAGAGAGTCTGCGAAGTCCCATATGATGCGCATGTGAATTCGTGAAACTGCATATCGACATCAGGCCAGCCGAATATTTAGCAGACTTGGTGTAGATTCGTCATTTTTATAAAAGATCATTTTGCCTCGTGTGTACAGCAGCAGCGGCAGCGGCAGCAGCCGGAAATGGGCTCGTCAATTCAAGCGGCTACGCTATGAACTCCAGGGTCTGTTGAGACGTATATCCGTGAACTCGACAAAAATTGTAAAATCGTCACCCGGCGACAGCATACCCCCAGTGCGACACTGTATGCCGTGAACATCTGTGCATATATATGTATCGACCGGGATGCCAGGGGCGACATTACATGTCGAGTGCTACAATATATGCTATCATATAGTGATGGCACACATTGTCTCCTTCTAAAAACATTTGAATCTACCTTCTGCAAAACTGTATGTTTGTTCTGTGTACATACTGTATTGTCCGACGCGATACTGCGTGTAATCTTTGCAGTGAAGACATGGGGAGCCCCATGCGAGTATAGCCGAGATATTGCGTGTTTTTACTCATTTACTCAAGTGTTTTGCATAAAGGAATGGGTGCCTTTGTATAGGCTGTGGATACATGTACATGAATTGTCCTAGACAAAACCGTAATAGCACAGCCGAACGAAACATTTCTTCGCGACAATGCATTTCCGACACTATAGAGCAGAGATAAGACAACCTGTTTCACACCTGTGAATGTAACAAGCAGCAACAATAGGTACCCCAGTTTAATGACTCCCCGCTGCAAAATTGTTTTTAATGTTTTCATATTTGTTACTAATAACAAAACTAGTACAAAATTAACCGAACCGGATTTCAATAATTACTAATCTTCCAAAGGAATTGACTAAAGATACACGTACCTCTTCTAAATAAATGTCATTGTTTTTGAAATATTTTTTTGCATTCATAGCACAACATGTACACGTATTAGAATTTCAAAAATATATTTCACATTACGCTAACAGTTGTAGTTTTGCTACTTAAAATCGCCCCTTTTCAGAAGCCTGAATTTACGATCTGTCATTCAAACCATATTTCGTGCTAAATTTGTCACGTAGTTCTGACAGTGGTTATAAATATCAGTATTTAGAACTCAAAAGGTGACTTGTTTGCAGATAAATATTGGCATCCGAGATACTCAAACCGTTAACTAGCAATTGTGAATTTAGTTTTTTGAAATAGCATTGCCGAGATCTCATGTCGGCCCTATCGTCGATTTCAGTAGCACAACTCGGTTGGAAAAATGGAAATAATTTACTTAGATATTGACATCATGTCTTTCCCGAGTTAAGAAATTTAATCACACACTTCTCCCCGAGCCATCTCTAGATGTCGTCTTGTAATTTTCTTCGACGTTGACATTTCCTCGGCAATAATTCTGCACTTTCTTTCAATCATTTTCTGACTCACTGCTGAGCGACGTGACTTAAATTTGTAAACACCGCCTCTGGTGGTCACGTAACACAAACATAATTTCTATGACTCCGGCAAGTGCGCAGAAACGCCAATTAATTGGCCCAGACTAATCAAGTTTATGTAATTATCTAAAAAATAATTCACCAGCTGTCAAAGCTAACATCAATAACAGTTTGATGATAATCCGACCGCAAAATGATGAGTAGTCTACAAATAATACAAAACGGCGTTTTTATTTGTTTGTTATTTGTGCCAGCCTCGATACGTCGGAACCCAAATTCTCCAGTGTTTCAATTCTCAGACAGCACGACCATCCAATAGGAAAACCATGTACCAGATTTCCGATTAGAACTTTCTTAGATTTTTTTATGTTTGACTTAGAATAAAGCGTCGCAAAAGCAGTTAGTTATCTTTCATTCAAAACGCCCACACACATGACCACAACAGCGGCATAGTGTCATGGATAACAGAGATGGTTGACAGTGGCTAGATACTTAGATGTTTTGTGATAGAAACAGCATAAAAATTAGGGTTGCATGTAACCTTAAACCAATTGACTGAGCTCCCCTGTAAACCCACAGAAAATGATAACAGTTGTGAACTTAAATGCCACACGTCTAGGCGTTTCATGCGAGTCCATAACAATGGCAATATTCTTTACTACATTCCACGAGCCAAACATGGTATTACTCAAATGGTTCGCACATAGGCACATGCGCCTAATTCCAGAAACAAGAGCAACGCGGAGTGTTGAAATGCGCCCAAGAATGCATCGCAAATGGTGTGCTTTTAGGGTTGTTTATTTGTGTCATAAAAATGGTCACTAGATGGTGAAAAAATGTACAATTCATCCGAAAACAGGAACATGTTATTGCGTCTTTAATAGAAAGATATACACTAAATTTCATAGAAATCCGTCACGGAACTTCAGAGAAACAAAGGAAAACAGAATAAAATGAAATTGCCACTAGGGGGCACATTGTTCATTGAATCCGCCTGAAAGTCGTCATTGTCTGTTGTTAACTTCATATAAATACACTTACTAATTAAATTTAATAAAGATCCTGCAGTGAGTGTAGGAGATACAGCTATGGGCGCAAAACAAAACAAAACAAAACTGCCACTAGGAGGCGCCACAGTAGTCAAAGTTGTCATCGTCAACCGTCCTCTTCAGATTTAGAACATAGACGCCAATTTTCAAAACCATCCTCAGAATGATTTGGTTGATAGAGGGATAGACGTAAAAAACAGACTCAAAAACAGTAAAATACATCGATTCCATCCGAAACCGGGAGGATACCGTCATCTTTCCAATAAATGCACGTATTCAAAAGTTTA
This sequence comes from Phoronis australis, assembly GCA_002633005.1. Lineage (NCBI taxonomy): Eukaryota > Metazoa > Phoronida > Phoronidae > Phoronis > Phoronis australis. Next base: position 503,812 of record NMRA01000298.1, on the reverse strand, counting down.
TGAAAATCCGTTGAGGACCTTTGAAGATACAGAGGTAAACGTAAGATTAAAATTGCCACCAGGGGCACACCAGTAGTTAGATCAATTAGAAAATCGCCATCATCCGTTGTCAACATCATGTAAACACACTTGTTAACTTCTTGCAAACGGTTTAAGAGATACAACCTTGCAAAAAAAGAAGCTGCCACTAGGAGTCGCCACAGTAGCCAAAGTCACCAGAAAATCGTCGTCACCTGTCCACTTCATAGTAAAAACGTACATGCCAATTTTCACAATTATCCTGAAAGCGGTTTGGTTGATGGAGGGATGGACGCCCAAAAAAAACAGACTAAAAACAGTAAATGTGGCCACTAGGTGGTGCAAACTAGGTCATATCCATCTGAAAACGGAAACATAGCGTCACCTTACTTAATTTTATAAAAATACGTTGAGAACCTTCGAAGATACAGAGGTAAACCTAAAAAAAATAAAATTGCCACTAGGTGGCACACCAGTGGTCAGATATGTCCGAAAGTCGTCGTCTTCCGTTGTCATCATCTATGTTGAATTGTCCATATTATCAAAAATAATTAGGTATCTTTTCAAGCAACACCCCCAATTTAAGGGCTGAGTCCTTCTTTATTTTCAATAAACTCAGGGCTCAGTTTTTAGTTATGTTATTGAAAAAGGTTAATCATAATAAAGACGAATTGATAGAAAAATATTGCATCTACTAGTACATAAAGACAAAAATACGTAAAATGACTTAAATACCTACATGTAAGTTGAGTCCCTATTTGAGACTGATATATGCAACCGGCCACTAGTCTTTCATTGCTTATCGTTGACCACTGAGATGCAACAATTTTTAAGCGTATCAAGGACCTCCATCACTGACTCAGCATTATAGCTATTATATAAAATGCATCGTTCACACAAACTCCGTCTCCCTCCTCCATTAGAGTCCTTAATTGCGCCCGATTCTTCACTGCCTTGGACCCAGGTGGTGCACCTGCCCTCCATTTAGATTCGAGGTGTTCTATTTTTTCTCACAGGCCGTTTTTTCGCGGACGCGGAGGGAGGGTGGCCAGTTTCGCACTGCGTGACGTCACTCCGTCGGCTAAATTTCCCTCCCTCCGGCTTCCGTCGTGTATATACTTCTTCGGGCCTGTCATTAAAAACTAAACTATTCCTTGAGTAAACTAATTTTTTTGAAAAAATTGTCGTTTTACCGTTATTTTGCTGCTAAAATTGTCTTGTGCTCTTTTGGGTCGGCTTTCGGCGCCATGATATATTGGGTCACCTACTGTATTGGTCAATTTCCCCGATTCTTCAATCAACTGTTCTCTTCCACGGGGTTGCGTACATGTCATAACAATCGAAAGGAGTTTTTGATATTTTAATACCACCAAACCCAATTTGCTGCGAAACTGTCGTCATCTCCCGAGAGATGTCGCAAAATTTCAGTAGGAAATGGCGCATGCGCGTTGCACGTGCACAATTGACGACAGACTTTTCTTTGTAACCCGGGTTGTGTCTTTCGGTGTCTAACGGAACTCAAAAAAGTACAACTGCCTAGCTGTAAATTGACGATAGTCTTCATACTGCTACCTAACTTTTTTCCTTATTATGTAGAGTATATTTATGATGGGACTTTATGCATTGTGTACTTTGTGTACAATGGCAATATTTTTAAATGCTTCCTTACACATTTTCACTTTAAAGAATAGCTGATTACCGTACATTATACCACAATATTAGCCTCGAATGGCAGATACAACCATGTAATAACCCATAAAGTTATCTCACTAGTGAGATAACATTTTGGCGGGATTCGAACCCGAGCCTCAACAGTTGCGAGTCGCCGACTTCACCACTACACCACTCAGCGGCTGACGTCATCGAACGTGAAAACAGAATACTTAAATGAGCACGCGCAACAATCGCATGTTCAGCAAAGGGCATTGCACCGACAATTATACGCTATGAAAAATAAGACGCATAATTTCCATAAAAACGATATTTTAATTCAGTGATTTTTTTCTCTCGTGTTCTCTCACTTGTAAATGACCGATCTCCAATTTGCATGCAGGTGTCGTGTGGTCGGGATCCTTTTGACATGAGCATTATAGTCAGTTGCTAGTGGTAACCTACAGTACTTTAGCAGACGATATATTCCCGGTCGAAGCTGTGTGTGATAAAATGTGTATTAAGCTATAATAGTTGCTAAACCTTAATTTATAGATTCACTTCATTTCTATTTTGTTTTTATTTTTCAATTGGTTTTGAGTAAAAGCATTATTTTACAAAAATATCTCGTCTTTTCTTAAAAGATCACGACCTCCGACCCCGGGCCTCTGACTTAGAAAGTAGTTACAAAGCCGAGGCGAGTCGAGAAAGGTAGATCGATTCATGATTGCAATGTTTCTCGTTCAGTATGTGGTATAAATAGATTATTACATGTTCTCAGTCGTTGTCCTCCTTATCTAGAGCCCTCGTGGATTTTGTAGAATTATCACCCTCGGGGCTAGCGACCCTCGGGCGATAATTCTCCAAAATCCACTCAGGCTCTAGATAACGGGGGGTAACGACTTCGCCAAGTAATAATCTATATTTACATGTATGTTACGGCAGGGTCAAATGTTCTGGAAAGAAAAAACATATTTGTACTGCGTGGTGAAAGAATCTCGCAGCCGCACGCCCTGGCTAAATCTGACAGAAATTCTGATTGAAGCTTTAAAATTAAACGGTCTCTTCAAGAAATATCCCTTTCTCTTGCGACGAACACAATGTTCACTTGAAGGTGTAGCCATTTCCCCTCGGCATTTCCCACATCACCAGGGGTAGCGGCTAGTCTCATGATATATTAAATCTGATGTAGTATGTTTAGTCACACCTTATTAAAAATGACCATGCCTGTTGTCAGAAAACGAATCCTTGAGTAGGCGTCAATGGCGTGATGTTTTCGCTCTGCTGCTTGGTACTAAGTTTTGTTTTTTCATGACCACGCGCATGAGATTACAGCAAAATAGAATCGAATGACAACGCCTTTTTCAATAAGTGAAGTTGCTCTCACCTGCGTTGCGCCATATACGTCCATAGTACCAGAGACTTAATCAATACCTCTTTGAAAAAATTAATTGCGCACTCTCAAAATAAATTGCAATCCTTTTATTCATTAAGCTCTCGTGAATTGTTTAATTTTAAACTTGCATTAACCACATGAAAAAAATCATGACAATCCTATCGCGGGAACATAAAGTACGTAAGTAATTGTTAAAACAAGTTAAACAGTGCATAAGGCTCGTAAGTTTTACGGCACGAGACTAAAATACTCGGAAGGTAATGGTCACGAATTTGTGTGTCGCGTGTCGTTCGTATTCGTTTTTATGCGTCGTGTTTCATTTTTACGCGAAACAACACGCGAAAAATACCCTATGTGAGGCGAAAACCACACCAAAGTAGCATAAAAGCACTAAGGAAACCCAGGCAGACAAAAAGATCACAGGAAACCATTTTTGCAAACTATTTCAACTTTCCTAGCCCAACCATTTCTCTTTGTGTCCCACTAAACCGAATTTTTTGGGGGAGGGGCGGGGGGCCGCCGCATCTTAAAAGTTATGATCCTGTCTGAGGGAGGGAGGTTACCGAAAGTTGGAAGGAGTAAAACATGTCTTCCGGAGATCCCAAATGTTCCCGCTTTGTAAGTTAGGGGTGGGGGGGGGGGGTTAACACATGTTGTAGCCCGGGAGACAATATGTGTCGACCTTGATGCATATGTAATATGATCGCACAACTCAGCACTTATAGTCATTATGTCACAACATGTTACACCCGGAAATCAGGTACACTCTACACAATGTTGATTGACGTGTGTGACTGAAGACTTGTAATTTGCACATCATCATACGATTTGTTCGTCGCCATTTATCCCAGCATTCGTATTCGTGTCACTGTAAGCGTATTTAAACGAAACGGGTACACTTACTTCGTTTCATTTCAAACATGAAGCCAAACATTTGTCATTCTAAAGGAACACAGTAAGTCGGCACACGCAATAAAACTCAGACATAGTGGAATACCCCAAGACACTGGCAGGGATTTATCCTTGAAGGCGAACACAAGGATATCCACCAGTACTCCATGGAATACCCTTGGACGCAGGTAAGGAGACACTTCTCCACATGCACGGGGGTATAGACTGCCTCCACAAGTTTACATTTATAGCTATATAGACCGATCCCGTAAGTGATATCGGGTCATAAGAATAGGGAGAGCCAAAGAAAGGGGAATTGTGCCCAATGCACTCAGCAAAGCCTTAGGTTAATGTCTGGAGCCCCTAATAATTTGAGCTGGCCTCGGTAGCCACAGTTCACGCGATTGTTAGAAATTTTCACATCTCGGGTGGCTAAAAATGCGACCCCAGCCCCAAAGGCTTTCGAAGGGCCATGCTATGGTTTTGAGGTGGGGTCCTCAATTTGCTCGCGCCTACATAGCTGTATCTTAGAGGATAATGGGTTGTCTGGCACAGCGTACGGCAGTCAGTGTTCCTGGATTCGTATGTTTTGTATTTATTTATTATAGTGACAAGTTAAGTTAATGAATTCATGACTAATAGTCGAGTGGCATTTGTGGGCGCTATTGTACGACGCAATGTTATTTATTACTCATAAAATTGAAATACATTATGGCGTTACATTCACGACGGAGATAAGTCTACTCGTAGAGGTTGATCCGTAGTTTACGATCTTACTATAAGGTCACGATTTCAATATATTCGATTATCGCTAGCCTTGCCAACATTGTCCAAATGAATTTCCAAACCATAGCAGACAAAAAAACGATAGACTTAGCAGCGGAGCGCTTTAGGGAACAAATCAATAATTTGGTATTCCGTTAGCGTGTTAACTACCAAATCTCGGTCATCAAGCACATGGAATGGGACACAATAGCTACTCACCTGTGCCAGGTATGTTACTTAACGGACTGCTTAATGCCTAGTACATGCAATTGCCTAGTACCGCCGAAAACACCGACATACAGGTACTTGCACGTCAACAACACATCAATCTAGCTACATGTATTTGTTACATGCCCAACAGTCTACACAGTAGCTACAGTGTCTTAGATAAGTATGTCAGGTCAGTCAATGAATTCAAGTTTACATACCGTACCAACCCGCAAAATGATAATATGTTCTGTTCGTTCCGCTTCAGTCTTCGTGACGAAGTCACTGGGTTTAAGTTGTCCTACTCTCGGAGACCTTCTGGCATTTGAAATACCAATTAGTAAATGTTTCAATACTCAGAGGGGAGCAGAAACAAGCAAAGAGAACACAAGTAACACAATTATTCCAACACTCACCGGTAGTCGAAAACGGGGTCAAAACAACAAACGAGGGTGAAATTAAAACGAACACGAGTTTAGAAGCACGTAAAGCTTGACCGGTTCATGTACAATCACATTGCGAATCCAATAACGTGACTAAGTAGGCCGGGGTCAGGAACGTTATATTCTTATCACACATAACTTATCGGAATGGATTTTCAAGCCATCGTCTGCAACGGATGCTACCGCGAGCAAGCTGTGAATAAAGAGGATGTTAACACGTTAACACCATTTTCCTACTCACAGAAAAGATTCACGCCAAACAAACGCCAAATGCGATAAACTGACGACGGTTTTTGCCGTCGACGAGTAAACCATCAGGGAGCCATTTTCGATTTTAAGGATCATATTTTTACGGCTGCTGGCTTCTTACATGTATATTGAAATTCGAATTCAAATCATATATACAAAAAGGAAAATATTTTGGTGGAAAAGGGGTGATGCTGAAAATCTAAATCTAACACAAAAACTGAAAAACCTTTTAAGTATTACGAAAACCATGACTGAATTGCATGATAGCATGTTTGTTTGTTAAAGTTACATGATGCATTTAGAAATACACACATAAAATACATTCTCAAATTGATTCAATCTATGGTAGTCAGCCGACCAAAACTTAAATACAGGAGTTAGTTAGAGTCGAGAATTTTGAATCGTTCTCTATTTAACGCTGCCAAGTTGAACTATAACGAGGGCGTAGGGATTTCAACCGAATTGTCATGTAAGGAGGCATTTTCTTGCGAGAATTCTGACACCCTTTTACGGAAATCGCCGAAATATTACGAGTGCTATAAAATTACACCAACTTTGAAATGTGGTGTATAATAAAAAAATAAAAACTAACGGTAATTATGCGGTAATTTAGGTCTAGATTATTGCAAAAATAACATAACTTGATTAAAAAACCCGAATAATTACTATGGTGCCGTCAATGAAACAATCGAAAATATGTACGTACAGGAACAACTTTTATTTCAAACAATAACCAAACCAATGTGTTTTGCTTTAAAATCACGAATGGCAGCAGCAACGCCTGTGAAAACAATTATAATCTGCGTTTGTATCTTGTTTAGTTTCACATCAAATAATTAATGACAAGGATCTTCAACAACTGGTATTTACTATTCAAAGAATCACGTGTTTGAAGGTTTCTTGTGTAGGTCTTGTTAGCGTTGAAGGTCGTCAGCGCGCAGAAGGGATATCTCTTCACCAAGCCTCAAGTGGCTAAAGCACAGTGCGCCATCTTGTGGCTTGGGGACGAAGCTGGACATTTACCAGTGATTATGGTGTTTAATTAACGACCTGAAATGACCTACTTAGTTATCCCATTATCCCAAAGAGAGCTTAGACATTAATCCTAACACAAAACTTTACTAACTTTATTAATAGACAACATCGGCGAGCGTGTCACATGATTTGAACTGGGTATTTACAATAGAGTTCACCAAAATGAGGCCCCTACAGATCTTTCACTGGTAGTAGAAGACTGGACAGAATATCTGAGGCACTTTCCCATTTGAATGGGAGCTCAACGCACTGTCGTAGCTAGACTCGAACAGAAATGTTCAAGTGCAAGTGCTGTTAGTGGGAGCCGACCTTATGAATGGAGATGCAGTCTACTTGTCCAAGAACTGCAAGTTTTGCTCTCATCACCTCAAGGAGTCCATGTTGATGAATGAAGAACAAGCTAGTATTGAATGGAGTGCCCGAGCACTATTTGATGTCCCGAATCCACCAAAAATGAAGATGTCAAAAAGTTCTCCGGAAATTATATTACAGCTCTGGAATAGGCTTTTTTGCATTTCTGATTATCGTATCACAAAGCAAGTACTGGAACATCACTTGTAGAGAGGACAATTAGTCAAAATCTGGTTTTCCTATTTTACTGAGGTTGATCAGATTGAAACATTTTATGAATGGTTAAGCCTGTGATTTGGAGGGAGCCAAAGTGAGACTGATGGATCTTTCAGAATCTAAACCCAAGCTATCCGTATCATTTTACTTCACGGTGACAAACACCTCTGTGAGTAAATTAGTTTTCAGCTTTATTTATAACGCATTTCTTTGGCGAAAAGTGTTGTTGTTTACTAGTGAATTAATAGAGAGTGACAAGGTTGGTCACATTTTCTTGTTGTATTGGTGTATGTGTTGGCTATTTTGTACGTTTTTTGGAGATTATGATTAATTTAAGCCCCAGTTGTGGCTAGGTTACAGATACGGTGGTCTGGCTTTAACTTACCTGAAATACTTGCTGTTATTGATAATAGGAACAGTGGGTATATAAAATTAAATTTTGGTTTTATCATCCAAGTCACTCTTTTTAATCCAGTTTTGTATGAAGCTATGTGGGTAGTGAATATTTTGATTGCTGTTCAGTGCCTTGATTCTTTGTCATGACATTTTAAACTTGGACTAGTTATGAGTGATATACTCAACGTTACTGCGTTTTGTAAGTTGTGAGCTATTCTACAGGTTAGCAACTGACTTGTAACTGTTGGTGATTATATTGGGAGAGTGGAATCGAGTTTACCCTATACTGGCATGTCTAAGAAATAATGGGATGTTCTAAAATTATGTTACGATTTTGTGGTAGTAATGAATTGCTTTGGTTTCTTCTTCTTGATTGTGTAACACCCACTGCATAAAACAATTGTTCGCATTGCTAGTATCCTGGTGCACTGAATAGGGAACACATGGGGAATTTTTGGGTGGAGATGAAACCAGCAGTGAGCTGGGAGCAACATGTTTGTCAGTGGTCAGGGGAGCAACCAAAATGTGTCACGATGGGAGGGGCTCAAATCCCTTGTGGCATACCCCATTGGTTTTTACCCGTTTAGCACTCCTCCCATGTAACCCCCTTGGGAGGGGGTGAACACCCATTTGGCGCCCACCTGGTTTTTGCCTGGTACCCCCTTAGCTGACACCTGGGGGAATTCCCCTCTGAACCCCCAGGAGCAATCATTCCAATTTTGTAGTCCATGGAGGTATGAGCTGTCATAAGGAACGATAATTGCCTTGTTAAGAACTCAAACATGAAACAAAACCATGATGGATTTTGAAGGGAGCTTCAAGAGAATAAAAACACTTTAATATTGATTGAAATACACATTTTCTTTCTCATTCGATTACAAGTGGATGTTAGCTTATGTCTTCTAACCATTTTCAATCACACAGTAATTTTATTGCAAGTTGAATGTCATTAAAGTATGAATTTATCAGTGTTTACATTGTTCGGACTGCGCTCCTAATTGTTGATTATTCACCGCTTGGGGCGCTTCGACCGGTAACCAATGCGGCGAATGGTAAAATGGCGGAGTGATCTCTCCTACTCTACTACACTCTTTGCTTCCAGTTTTAAAGTACATATAAAAAATCAAAAACAGTGTCTTCTATTCACTGCAGTTCATTTGGTGTCGTTGTCATTCCATATTTTAATGATTTGCAAAGTACCTAGCTTCACTCATCTGTGAGCGCTTCAAGTTTCAACTCGCAATTTTTAAAAAGTGTGTAGTGACTTTTGGAACACCCTGTATTTCAGTGACATTTTGCTCATTCACGCCAACACTAGGTTTTGGAAGTAGCCTATGAGAGTAAACTGGCCACAGTCTATATCTGATTAATGCTTCCAAATACGGGTAACTGGTATTTCACTTTGAAAAAGTCTAAACCTTCAGTCGAATTTTACCAATGGCCCTTTCCACGTCAATTCTGTGTTAAGCAAAAATTTTTGTTTTAATGACGTCATTTTCTTCGAAGCCAACTTAAATATTCCACCATTTCTTAAAAATAAAGGCAATATCCAGCCCTTTTAAATTGCGTTTATCTGCCATTATGGCATCGCCTCTTCACAATTCCCCAACATTGTTTCTAATGGTTTGCAGTAAACCAGACCTCTTGACAACTTGCTTGTCGGATACGGGCCCTTCATACAGTCAACTGAGAAACAAACATAACACCTCCATTAGAGTCAACACCTATGGGACTATTGAGTGTTGTGTGTGATACATAATTATGTACTGTAGCTATCGCTATGCTTTTGCAAAGAACTGGAATCTGTATTCGTAACTCGGTGATATCAATAATTTCAAGAGGGACTCTTTCAGGTCATCAAAAGGTACTCTGATGTGTTCTCTATACTAAACGATTTTTGAAGTTTGCTAGACAAAACCAATATCCTTATCAATGGTTCAAGTAAAGTCAGTGTAGAAACTGATCTTAAGATGCTTCGATCCGTCGCATGATTTGCTTATAACAATCTGCTGTTGTATCGAAGTGTTGTAAGCCAATGTCGTTTTTCTCTTTTTCATTTGTATAATGATAACATTTGTTATTGTGAGTATATTATCTAAAGCTCGTATATAATGCTCAAAACGGTTTAGGGGTTGAATTTTATATTAGTATATTTTTGTATATGTCTTAATAAGTTGGTAACTGTTAAAAATAATAATTGCAAAGTTACTTGGATACTTTTCCAAAAAATCTTGTCTTACATTGTTTAAAACCACACTGGTGTGAAGCCATATTTTCAAACTTCCCAAAATAGCATTCAAGTATAAATGAAATCAACGTCGATGTTTGACAATCCCATTCTCAGTTTCATCAAAACTTTTAAAAATTCATCCTGAACTAGCAGTTTTTGAGCTGATTGCCGAGTTGCACTAGGGACATAATTTTCCTCATCCATTTGTTTAAGGGGCTCAGAGGACCCTTCGTCGAAGAGCTTTCCAGTGTCACTAACTGGCTTTTGGAAGGGCACTGTCCCGATAAATGATCAATTTGCTATCTACATTAAAATTTTGGCATAATGAATTGAAGTGTTTGAATGAAATCAACGTGAGAGTTGAATGCGGTAAAGTGATCAAATAATTTAAGTTCTTGCCAACGGTTGTACATTTACTTTTCAAATGTTCGACAGAAAATCTGCGAGTACAAGGCAACACCACTGGCAGGTCGTCCTCGTATGTCTGCGTTTTCCTTAACAAGAGACGACAGTTGTGAGTCATCTTCCCTCTCAGATGCTGAATCAGTTTCCTCGTCGTTTTCTTGTCTCGCTTGTTTAAGCTTAAAATTGTGATTTTTGGTTTCTTTTTTGATTTCGTCCACTTTGCCATTCCATTTAAGCCGCAAGGGCACTGCTTTGCCGTTGAGTCTTCATTTCTTTGAGTCTGAGTTGATAAAATCCTCCGGGTAAAAGTGAGCAGTACACATTTTGGTGTGAGCGCTCAAGTTGAAATACGCCGGATCATCCAGAGTCACATGAGGGGCTTATTGTCTATACAGGTAGATAGTCAGAAAGATGACAGATCTTTACACTTTTCCGACGAATTTTAGCATTCACCACAACAACGACGCACCTCACGGGCTCACATAATCTGCAACATGCAGTGTTATTCTACATCACCACGTCACGATACTTATTGGACACGGTTGAGTGATTTGCAGCGGATCATTCTCGCTATAAAACTTGGTCATAAAACAGTTGACAAAGTTCGACTTCATTTTCACATCGTCGCTATATGAGGTGTGTCAACCTAATTGGTCAAGCAATCACAGAAATAAGGAATTCGCCTGCAAGTATCACTTTAACATCTGTAAAGTTTAACACATTCCTGTGGCTCTCGTGCATCGTGCACGCCATGAAATCACAATACCTCTGAACGTAAAAGTATTGTCTTTCAAGTGCTTGCTTAGCGTATTATACAGAGGACCAGAGGGGACCAGTTGCCCCGGAAGTGAGTAAAATTACTGGAAAGTTGTACAAAACAAGAAAAAAAAAAATGCTCGCAGCGCCGGGTAAGCTAGAATGTGAAATAACAGCTCATGCGGGAAAACGTGCAGAATTTCCAATTGTTAAAGTAATGAAACCGACGTAATAACATTCAGTCATTCCCATTGGCTGAAATCTGGGAAACCCTTTTCACTTTACTGGTACGAAGAAATGCGACGACCTTTGACTTGAATAGTTGCAATTTATTAAAACAGGCAGTGCATACCATGAATAATATGCTTAGAAGGAAGTCACGCATTTCTAAAGATATGCATGACTTTTCACCGCTCGTCGCGTGGTGCGGGAATCAAGTACAGTTGTGATGACCGCATTTCCAGATGCCAGCAAGACCCAATTAAAGGAGCATGCCACCCAAAAAACAACTTATTTTGTATCAATTTAGATCGAGTAGCTCTACTCGATAACGGCATGTTTGGTTGCGTTACCTGACACCTGACGGCAGACGAAGGTGTTGAAATTATCCAATGACGTCATTGGTTTCACACGCAGTCTGTTCAGCAGTTCACAACACGGGTTACTGGTGTCAGCTTATCGCTTAAACTCACCGTTTAACACCAATTAATCATCAAACTTCGATGTAAAACCCTTAAAAATACACCAAGTTCTTTCAAAATGTTTTGTTTATTTCGCTGTTACGGATTTATTTGTATTTGGACACACCGACGTAGCCTACAAAGTTCGGCAGGCCAATTTACCAAGGTCCGTAGCAGGAGTTTGGGGTCTGTTCGGAGATAAATTCGAAGTATTCTTCCGTGAAATACAGACAAAAGAACCTAGAGTTGTGTTGTTTAGACTTGTGATTTTTTGAGTTCTAAACACACAAAACGCTTGTTATCCCGCGGCCACTGGCTCGGAACCAGATCAGGCCCGTCGCGGCCGGACTGACTCGTTATCCTGACCAGTGGCTCGGAACCCGATAAGGCCCCTCGCGGCCGCCGGCACTGGCACGAACATAAACCAGCTTGAGTTGGAAACTAAACCTCCATTCACGGAAAGACTAATAGCGAGCCAAAGAAATAATGGGCACCTAATTATTTACGTGAATTAGCCACGAAACTGAAAATCTACTTACTTGTCGGGGTCGCGAAGTCGGGTTCCCCTTCCAGAGACAGTCAGGGCAAAGGTACATTAACAATGATTTGAATAACGTATTTGTATAAAGATTGCATTAACATGTGACCTTAGCATGTGAAATCGAGTAATTGTTTCACAACAGCTTTCTGTCAACAAACACTGAATTAGCATGCGCTCACACGGCCTCGGTACCCAGTCAATTACCTTTATTGCCGGCATCAAAATCCGGCCCGTAACGCAGTGGTTAATTCATTGCTGGCTTCTCAACATTTGCACTCAGAATACTGCAAAGGCATTTCAAATTGCATCTAATGAAACAGACTTTGTTTCACTTTTATATAAGCATTAGTTAGGATAAGAATGATTCATTTTGAAACAGAACGCAGAAAGCATGGCAACTCGCCAAGCGCCAATCCCGACTTAGTCAAGTCAAAGAGCTCATCCGACGAAGACTTCACTGGTCGGATCGTTAGGTTTCACAGGCTATCAGTTCGAACCAGAATACACTGATCAAGAAATACTACAGAGGCGCCGTGAGCATACACAGACAACGGAACGCATGGATAGTTCTTTGGTAAGCCGTAATTCGTCAGAGAAATCACTGTCAATGAAATACCGGCCACAGACACGGAACTGATTCACGGCCTCATACATGCTATTAACAGCGTACCTTTCATTCTTCACTACCCGCGAGCCACTTCCTAAGCATTTCGGGCTCTCGAGGAATTCGAAAAAGTGATATACCCGCTCTCTTCGCAGCTTCATAGTTCGGACAAGCGGGAACGATGCACCGCAATGTAGCGGCATTAACTTTGCAGACGAACCACTGACGTCGCTGCGTCGTTTCTCACCTTCCTCACAGGTTAACGCGACACCTGTCGGCAAGGTGAGGTCGACCGTTTAAGAGGCGATGTGGATATAGACCGATTAAGACGGTAAAAAAGACTAATTAAATCGGGTTGCATTCTCCTTTAAGTGTAATTACCCTACCGTAAACTGTATTAAACTTCTCTGACTGTACATAATGGCGAATTTTCAAAATGCATTAAACACTAATTTTCGTTGAAATAACACCACGGAGGTATTCAGCTGGAAAAAAGCAACCAAGCACGGTTTTCGATTTTTAAAAATCGATGAACTAATAATGATTTTTCTAAAAACTACAACCAATGGGTACGATTGAAGATAAACTACCTCGCGTATTGATACACTCGGTGGATATACAAACGCTGATCAGAGTTAACAATATCACATGGAGTCATTTTTAATATTCTTTCAATCTCGTTTAGCTAGATTTTTGACCAGGAAACAGTTGTACTTAACTTGTGCCCACTTTTCATTTTATAATAATGACAAACAGCTGGAATAGTTATATAGCCAGTGCCACCGGGGGAATTGTCCACAGATTCCAAATCTTCAGTTTGGTTATCAGCATATTTGCAAACAAGTGGGCATTAAAAATTAAATAACAAAAACCAATATGAAACAGATCGTTCCTTCGGGAAGTGGCCAAGATAAACACAAGTTAACCTTTTTAGTCATTCTGTAATATTTGTTATGTACGAATTTAAAACTACTCTCCAGAGTTGCAGGCTGTAACTCTGCAAATGTCAGAGAAAACCAAATTGGGGGTACTAACAACAACCATTGTTGAGACAGTCTTCAGTTTGGTTATCACCATATTTGCACTTTTTATATATTTTATGATTTGAGTAATGAAGATAAAACTTTAATGAACTATAGTGCACATGTAATGTGGAAAGTTCAGGGGTGGGCTCACAATGAACTTAACTAATTAAGTTTCGCTGGCGATCAAAATCTACCACTGTTTTGGTACGTCACGTTTAAAACTTAGATAAAAAGTTATCAACCAGTTTCCAATACAAAGGGCATGTTCAATAAGCATCGTAAAAGTTGTCTGGGGCTAAGGGAATGTGAGCGATGACCAGTGTAAGCGAGAAATTCGCCACACGGATCGAAGTACATGTAAACAAAATCAAGGGAATCTCTATCCCGTGGCTAAGCTCAAACATGTACAGTGCATTGAAGGCGCGTGCAAGTGGTGGCGATGTGATCGATAAACTTCCGACCAAGCATGCGCATTGATGCCCACACACGGAATTCCGTGTGTCGTTCGTCATTTTTCTACATGGCCACTTTTCAGTATAAGTGGCGCTGTGTCGGAGGGTAGATACTCTTGGTTTGTTTGGAGTTTTACCTATTTTCCCGCGTAACTTTATAGAGTAACCAAGGGGCAATTGCTTTGGATCCCCTCCAAGTGGGAATTATAAATACAAAGGCTGTATGATTTTCAATACAGTGAAACAGTTAAGTCCCCAGGCCTCTCTCCAAGAGCGCTCATGGATGTCAACATCAAGGTTTTAATTACGTATTTTAATTTAGAAAACAGGAAATGAGTGGTGTTGTCCAGGGACTCACTTTCTCACGAGACTCTTTATTATGAAGCGATGTGTAATTTCAAAAGCGGAAAAAGAGCGCCGGCCAGTTGATACCATTATTCAATGCTGTAAGAAACGAATCCAATCTCTAGAATGTGACACCTTGAATTTTAGTTAAAATATCAATTGACTTGCTTTGGAAAATCTAAGCGTATCATATTTTTGACTTTACAAGTATGGTGAAACATTCGTTTTCACATGCGTGCTGACATAGCGCGTGCTGGACAATTATAAAATTGGGTGTATAGTACCCTTTAAACAAAAATGGCTCCGGTTTCACATTAGAATAAACGTGGGGTTGGGTTCTGTAGACGCTTGTCAATGGCGACAAAAGCTAGCACGACAACGTGCTTCGCTTGTAATGCAAGGCGACACCTCGATGTTACTTTGTCGCGGTTTCCTTGCGTCAGCTCTCGTTTTGGCAAGTGCTTGCGTTTTCAAGGACAGTGCGGCCAATAACGACACTTTTAGGATCATTGTTAAAAGGCTGGAGTCATTAGCTCTCCGAGACCTACACAACAACAACGTTCTTGATGTTTTTGTGATAACATTGAAAATCACCGATTCCCACCCCTGTCTGACAGAATTTTTTGAAATCGTGGTCAGCTTAAAATACTATGCTAATTATTGAAAAATGCTTTTCTCGCCGATAACGTTACTTTGATTCATATCTCTTCTACATGTTTCGCTACGCCTTAATGTTTACTAATTTGGCTGAAATGTATTGGAAAACTGTTAAAACACTACGCTCATCACGACTATGCAGATCTGCACACAGTTTTCACCCTCTACGCATAGAAATTATTGGGTGGGGGAATCGAACCCTTCCAAGCACCTCACGTTCTTGAATACCACCGCACCAGCCCCTTATCAATGCAATTCCCCCAGATGCTCGTTTCAGACACTTGTACGCAGAGTCTCGAGTTAATGGAGACATAATGTCCTGTTACAGCGGTTTCCGGGATGTGTCATTGCAGTGTTCATTACAACAGCATTAAAATCCCTGCACTTTGCTAACATTAGTAATACATTACTCGTCCCTTTTCAGCCCAGATAATTGAACCTGAGGAACGTGGCTCATTCACATGTGGACGACAGTATTGCTCGTGCCCTCCAAATACGATTCTGGGCTGCTGCTATAAATTCGGCAAATAAACCTACAGTGTATGAGATAATTCCATGAATATGTTCACCATTGTGTTGCAATAGTCTCATTTTTCTTCTTTCAATTGATTTCAAATGATAAAAAATAATTCACAAGACACACTAAAAGGTCTTAAAGAGGTCGTATCAATCTCATTCGGGCACAACTGGCAATGTCTTACTTCGCTAGATGAACATGCTAAGACGTCTGATTGGTTGTCGACGTCTTAGTAGGATAACCCGGCAAAATTTGTCACGTGCTTCAACTAAAAGCTCGTTTTACTTTCATATAATTGCTTCTGAACCATTGTTAGAACCGAAAGTCTGGCCTAAAAACTTGTACCAACTTATGGAGCCAGGGGCCCCTTACAAGATGACTAACTTAGCTAAGAAAAATCCTAAATTTCTGATAATTTTAAAGTTTCCCAAAAATATTTAATATAATTAAGTTGCAGCAGTATACATAACACTCAACATAACAAAACTGTTCATTAAATAACTCTTCTGTCTCAGTTTTATTTGCTAAATGCTATATCTCTGCAACTCGGACGCCGTTTCCTCGGTAACTACAATGTTAAAAATTATTGTTATTTAACTATTTTCAGAAAATGTTACAAGTTTAATGCACAATTATCGCTGTTTTCATCTTTCTTATCTCTTCTCAAGTAATAAATCATTACATTAATACTGCTTTCTTTAACTAGAGTAAACTTGTAAAACAACGCGCGAGTACATACATTATAGATTGTGATCAGCCACGTCTGGGTGAAGTATTTAAAATATGCCGAAAAATAAAAGAAACTGGGAATTCGAAGCTTGTGGCATGAATACATTTCTGTCTCGGTGGATTCGTGGAATAAAGTCTCGTGGGATATCATTTCATTTATGCCACTCTCTGTTCGGTTTATGTACGTATTGAACGGTGGCTCTCAATGAACCGGCTTTTACCTTGAGTAACCCCCCCTCCCCGCTCTCACTAGTCTCTCCCCCCTCTCTCCCTATCCCCCCGCTTTCCCCTCCCCCTCCCTCTCCCTCTCCCTCAGCCTCTCTCTCACCAAGTCTCATATGGTGCATTCTAGAGGCATCGGAATGCTTTTTTGATGTACATTATGAAAATGTGTACTCAGCGGCCGACGCCAGGACCTGCCAGACTGGTTCCGGCGCACATACGTACTACTTACTATTTTTATCAATGATTTGTAGGTGTTTACCCACTTGTCTTGGGGGGGCTATGCTGCATAGCGATTACTGACTGAGCAGGTCAGGTCAGATTCGAGAGATATATTCAATAATGAAAAAAAATAGTGGGGTGCTCCTTTAGAAATCTGTAGTAGAATTATTGACACTCGTCACTTTGAATAATATACATGAAAATTGATTTCCAACTTCATTTACATGAAGAAGTCTTCTTTCGTATGAGAGCAACCGTTTCTCTTTTATGACCTATCATCAGACATGTCTTTGTTGAACTTATTTCCATGTCGCAACGTTTTTAGCTTTAACCGCAACATCACTGATGTTGGACTAGTAACGTACTAATGGTCCATAGCTAACGTATGCGTAAACACGCACGTGCGTCATCAGCAGAAATGAAACTGTAATGCTAGTTTTTAATCGTAGCTAAACTTTTCTGTGAATACTTAAACCTCATGCTTTTAAGACAACGAGTTTTGATTTGGAATGATTAACATGATGAAATTGCTCTTAAACTGTCCCTTAGTCAAAATAACCGTCATTTCCGGTGACACAGAGATCTGAAATATCATGTGCTTGGTCTGAAGGCATACACGACGTTGTGAGCCCAGAGATCACATTTAAATTGAATAAGGAATACCTTCAGATCAGTTTCATAACAGTAAATTACCTAAATTGAAAGATAAATTTGAAATATTACACGACGCCATGAACGCTTTCATAACTCGTCTACTATTGTGAGGTAACAGTCACTTACATAGGTCCCTCAATTTCAGAATCAGTTTTCTCCACTTTATTCAGTTTAAGGACTGTACAGTGGTTTTCTGTATGAACACCAAACAAATATAAATTTAAACTAGAAGGTACTATGATTAATAGACTTTTTCGTTTTTTTAATGCAGTTTTATTTTAAACGAATATTATTTTGATATAGTGTGTTTGTTACAATTCTTATGAGCAACTAATTAAAATGGGAAGATTTTCTATCAACTAAATATTCAGCTACAAAGTCCATAATTGCAATTTGCAGGAGTCAATTTTTGAAACGAGATTAAAAAGTATATTCTTACCAACAACACTCCACACCTCAACGTCGGTCCATTTAACGTTTGTTCCACAGCCGAGTGAGACATCGTAGGTGACTCGATTGGTTGCGCAGTAGCCACTAGATGTGAAGTAACCTTTAGAGCTGTCAAACAAATATTCAGCAGTGTAGAAGAAACACAAGTCATGACCTCCACCAAAAGTTGGACCACTGGTTTTGTAATGGTACAAGGCTTTGTATTCGTTCTGGTACTGGTTAAACTTGCCTGAGGTGCATTCTTGTCCACACAGTCGAAACAGGAATGCGTTGCTGTCGGTCTTGTAACCACCAGTATATTCCCAGGAGACCGAGGCATAACCGCCGAACGTGGTGCCACTAACGGAATCTTTCCCGATAGTGATGGTGGCACCTTTACCATCACATTTATCGTGGAAATTTGGCCCAAACATGCCGTGTTTCGTTGCCCTGTATAGAAGCCTGAACTCTTTACCTGGCAACCACCGCGAAAGTACCGCTAAATGGTCTGATGTTAACAGCTTTGAATCTTTTATGCCTGAAATATAGTCGAAGTGATCAAGGAAAAGCAATGAAAGCGCTAGGAGGAGCGACACCTGGCAAAATTAAATGAAAAGACCTCAATGAAGATGATGGTGATGATGATGGTGGTGGCGGCGGCGAAGAAGAACTTGATGTAACGAAGATCTCAGAAATGAGTAACAAATAGGCTAATTTAAAGTAAGCCAACAAAAGTGCAGAAAAATCAATCAACAAAGGAACAGCGTTATCAGAAAATTTCAATTAGTTTTAAAAGTAGACGTTCTGAGGAAAATCGAAAATATTCGCTGAAAGCCCCCCGGCTTTCTAAATTCTATCTAACAGTGTAGTTTTACAGAGTTCCGTAAAATTTTCGAAAACTTTCAAATTTTGGATTTTTTTTTTGTGAAATTGAAAGTAAGATAACTCAAAAAACGGTAAGTCTCAGAAAATATGTTACAAGTCATTCGAAAGCGTATAACTCAGAGTAACCACATGCGAAAATTCCCGTCATTTTCTTTTATAAAATGGTAAACCAGTACAATTGAAAATGGATGAAAACGCGTCATATCCGCCATCTTGAAAGCAGCTTCCGGTTAAACAGCTCTCAATAATAGCTAGCTACAGGAAACTAACACATAAGAAATTTCGAAGCCATTGTTCCTAAAATGCGCAATCTACAGGGCAAAAATCCTCTGGCGTGAGTGTCTGGAAGTGTCACCGATAGATTATTGGTAACTGCTGGTTTGTTAGGGCGTTGTTTTGGGTGGTAATTTCAAATAGTAGATGTGTGGGTAACTAGTTGAAACCGGTTCTGTGTTCACTTCAACAGAGGTATTGAGCCTGACCTGATTTTGACGGCATTATTGTTTCTGCAATGTATGGGAAAGGTTTTACATGTATAATGGAGCCACTGTTCGCCATGTTAGTTAAGAATCATTAATTTGAAGGTAGCCGAAGATCATCTAACTCACATTGACTGAGATTGAAATCTGCGAAATAAATAATTTGATAAAGCTACCGGTAGTTTGGTTTATATCCAGCCTCGTTACAAGCATATTCAGAGAATGCAAGTTTAAAGACCAAAACGTGAAATCTATCCGCCACGGCGTATATTTGGAAGTGACAAATAATCTCTGGTGTATTCAACTTCTAGCTTGCACGCAAAACGAGACAAGAGTCAATTCACAACAGTGTCGATGTACATGTATGATTGTTCTCAAAGATAGATGCAGGAGTTAATTGTTAAAGAATATATTAGTAACGATTTTGGTGCCAATTCATATGAAAATTGGGAAACTTAAAGGATTCAATCATGCTTACTTTTCCCAAGATTACATCTCGAGCATGTTAGCGGAATGTTCCTTTTTATACGCTCACCGGGCCTGTCACGGTTATCTCAGAAATTATGTAACAGATCCTAAATAAACTTTCAGATATAATGCTTTGAGATGTGTTCTTCAATATGCTATAAGGAAACGTCAGTTTTAAAACCATTCACTTGTGCAAGAGGGACTATCAAATGTAGGACTTTTTAAGAGTGACTCCATATAAAAACCAACAGGTAGAGTCTATACCCAAAATCACCGATTTTTTTGAAACTTAGCACATAAGTTTGATATGTTGAGAAGTAGAAAAACCTCACTTTTTAAGAATTTTCATTCATTATTTTTCTTTTTATGACCTGTACCTCCATTTTGCAACAAAATTGGGCGTCGAAGTAGGCATGTTTGAATGCATTTTACTAGCATGTATGATACGGTCAAAACAAATGAAAAATACGAATTGAAAGGGCAATGGCTGAATAATGTAATGGCATAACTTTCAAAATCCATTTTTAAATTTATACGTTTTGAATTTGTGAGGCAAAAACGGTTATTTTTCAGGTTTTCACTGAAGCCATTTTCGGCCACATTTGACACTCTGTAGCAGCCATAACGCACCTTTCCTGAAATTGACTTTATAATAA
>NMRA01000298.1:365629-482905 GCA_002633005.1 Phoronis australis | reverse complement strand
GTACTTTGCATGTTGTTTGAGTGGAGCGATCTTGCGATCACAGAGATCCTTTCCATTCTGACTTTCACTAAAGTCATATCTCGAAACAGAAATGCCGGTAGAATTTGACAAGGGTGCTACGTTCAGGAGGAGAGGAGCAGAGTGGTAACATCCAGCATTACCTGACTCTTCCATGACTGGTCCCTGAGTCAGAAATTCACCGACTCTGGGTAGTACGAGTCCGTACTCTGGAACAGGCCTTGCTTTGTGAAGTAGTTTCTTGTATCTCAAATGTTTTGGCAGTGGTGTCTTTGACATGACTCACTAAAGCACACAGCTTTTGTGATTTTTTGAAGAATAAACTCTAAAGGAACATGAAGGCCCATCGACATCGTCCGCCATTTTGTCTTTTTAAAATGCACTTGCTTCTCTCAAAACCAGACATTACACTATATCAATTCTTACTCGTTTAATCTTAAAGGCATTTATTTCCATTCAAAAGTTGTACAGAGTGTTTAAATTAACCTGATTATGTAAAAGAAATGAAAGAATACGAGAGGATTACACGTACATTTTTTGTAAATCCTCAAGCTTTAAACCTCAACTGACTTCCTCAGTGGGCAAGGTCATCGGGTTCAGTTTTGATACTAGCCGCGTAATAAACCCAGAAAACAACTTGTTTTCATTTGAAAGACTTTAGACTTGGTTTCTATAACTATTTAAAGCAGACTTCTTGCCTAAAAGTTTGTTCAAATGGTTTGTAAACTCTGCTCGTCATTTCCAAACTTTGAAAATAGACAGTTTTGCAAGACAATTTTCACTAAAGTGCAAAGTTGAGGCAAGATTTTTTATTGCTCAGTCATCAAGACTATCTCTTTAACTGTATGTTCAAAACGTCACATAAGGCTACAAGGTGTTTTATGGCAGTAAGAAGGTCACAAAAATGGCCACTAAAATTAGCCCCAAAAAGTGGTCTGTGGATTATCTCCCCTGTCTAGCATAAAACTGTTAGATTTTAATAAATGGCACAGAATTATGCACAGTATACGTTGGTTATTGCAGCCACCAAAATATAGCTTTTGATCTATTTTGTATGTTACTCATTTTTGTTGCTGAAAACATGCGATTTTTGAGACGGCTAATATGCCCAATTGTGCCAATTTGTTTTATCATGCTCCAGCGGCGAAATTAGGGGTCATTGAGAGCGCAAAATTTGGCATTTGGATTTTTGTTAGGATACCTACCCATGTACAAAAAATGAAGTTGTTTTAAATTTTGACGTATGGACTGATTTTTGAAAATCTACTGGTTTTTATATGGACTGCCTCTTAATATTTAAAAAAGGAATAATTGAGAGAACAAAAAACGATAATCTAGAATCTGTAAAAACGCTTTATAGTTTCTATCTTTATATATATCAAACGAAATTTAGTCACGTTATGACTTCGTTATTTTGGCGTGAATGCATCTTTCGATTTGGCTAAATTTTACTAGATATCATGGCCACGTTACCAAATTGATGGTTGACTGGAGTACAGTAAAAACTCAAATTCTACTGACGCTCTGTTTTCAGAAAACATAATTTGCCACTTAATTTAATTTAGCTTTTAGAGTATTCGGGTGAATGCTCACAGAGATCACTGACCTATTCGTGCATGGTGTGATACTTTCAACAGACGAAGTTTAAATCCTCTGTCAACTGCATTTTGGCTTGACAAATCAAATTTCTTCACTGGCCTTTTTGTTTTTCCAAAGCAACTTTAGTGCGTTATTTTTTGAACAATAAAACTAGTAAAGACGAGTGTCTGTACTAAAACATATTAAAACATTCCCCACGTTTCGAGCGATGCAGTCTGTAGCACACCTTGACAAAGAGCGCATCGCTCGAAACGTGGGGATATTTTAATATATTTTAGTACCGACGCTTGTCGTTTTAGTTTTACTAGTTTTACTATTTTATCTTTTTATCTGTCGGAAACTGCACGGAATTCTAATATCTATTTGATTTCGTTATGTTTTGCTAGAATTGAAATTAGTAAGCCTCGTGTGCCCAATTCAACAATTCTTATTGGAGTTTTGGAGAACAGTTTATGAGACATACATGTAGTGTAAGAAGGCTTCATTTGAATCCGAACAGGCATTTCTGAATGGCGATGCTCTGAAGTTGGCCAAAATTGGACATTGTTCTAGGGTCCTTCATAACCTCAGGTATGTACAAACAGGTGGGAAGCTAATTCGTTTTATAGATATAGTTAACTCGTTATAACGAGATCATCGACGATTCTTCATTTTTCAGTTGGCCCTAATGCTCCGCCGTACAGACAAGATTGGTCTGTAACTGTTTCTTCATTCGAATAAGTCTGAGGCATCCTATAATTAACCACCTTCTGGCGTTGACTTAAGATAAGAATGCCAAAAGGACAAAATACCCACCTAGAGACTCCTTTTTGTAGTACGTCCAGCCATTTGCAGTCACCAACGTCCCTGGCAAATTGTCGTCAATACAGTATTTGTGACAGAGTTGTTCACATTCGTTAAAGGCAAAGGCATCGCACGACTCTTCACGAGAACACTCGGCAGCACAGTTCAACAAGACACGGATGGTTCGGAGGACAACAGTGGTGTTTAAGCGGTCCATGCGCGTGTTTTTGGCGCCGTTGCCGAAGTACACACCTTCTTCCTGGCCTTCAATAGGGTCAAAAGACAGTACTGCAAATAGAAAAATTGCCACAATATTAAAAAGAGTCATTTGATCGAGATAGTTCGTCGTAATTGGTGCTCATTCAGTCAGTTCAGATGTCGCTGATTATTACTGTTGTAACATAGCTGATACCGCGTAGCATTTTATAAGAACGCAAAAACCTCTTAAAATGCAACTGATATTGATCAACATGGCTGCAGCCAATCCAAATGCGTAATATCCAACTTGAGACTGACGGCCGGTGTTGCGACGCGCGCAAGATCCCGGATTATTTAGTTTCCCATGCATGAAACAAAATGAATCAGTTAGCGATAAACCAGACACATTAGTACATCGACTCCCTCAAAAATGGTCTCATTGTTCAGTCTATGAAGAATATTAGTTTATCTATTCATTTTTAGACTTCAAAAACTGCCAAGTCAGAGTCCGGCTGTAAGTCATACTGATGTTGTGGTTTACTGGTAACGTGGTGTACACTCATTTCCTAAATTTGCCAGGACTGGACAACGTAAGGTGAACTGTGTTTCTGCCTCAATTCCTCCTGTATTACAAACGTTACAAATATTTTCGACTCAGGGAAAACCATTTCTTTAGCCACTTTCGGTTTCTGAAACTTTGAGTTGAATATCTACTGTTCCCCGACTCTCTGGCTCAGCCACACATGGTCGAAACCATTTGGATATAATTAACGTTAGACAGGTTCACCAATTATTTTGACCATGAGACTGCCATTGTTTTGGAGGTCTATCAGTTTGCAATTAAATACTTTTAAATATATTTTATAGGTATACAAATATAAGACACAGATAAATCATGACGGCCCTACTCTTCCTTTGAAACGGCATTGGATCCCACAGGGCACATAGAGCTTGGTAAGATGCCAACTATCAGAAAGATCCGTCAAGAAACTAAAACTTGAGTAATCAAGTAGTTGTCATTGGAAATCTCTATGTCTCGAGAACTGTAAGTTGTAGCGGAAAATGAATGACACAATTCCGATAGAAAGACTTCTAGAAAAATCCAGAAAAATCCCTCAGAAGAAGAGGAGCGATGGCTCGACAAAGCAAACACTTGAAAAATAAACACAACAACATTATCGTGTTTCCGATTTCAACCAAAAACTTTAGGCTACCAGCTATTTTCACGGCATGTATTGCATGTAAATTCCATGGTGATCAATTGTCCGTTTCATGAAAACTGACTTAAAACAAAAAAATTGCAAAGTTAACTAAAGGCTACAATTCGAGCCAAGTTAAGACCGAAGACGAAATGTTTGAAAAGAACGTTTCATGAATACCAAGTCGGATTTTGATCTTCGGTCTAGACTCAGAAATAAGTCCAGTTTTGAAATAGGTGAGTATGCAAACTAAGCTTTCGCCACCTGTTGCGAATTCACAAGACTTAGCGTGGCCATACGTCCAGTAAAATACGGTTTCAAGAATAATCGTGGGTATCTATTTACTTCTTGGACACAGTTGGGATCTAACTTTGCTTGAGAAGACCATGGTATTGCTGGAAAATATAATTTGAAGTATGCCTGTAAGTCGCGCTGCATTGTCTCTACTAGGTATGATTGCCTTTGTCGGCTCTCGAACCAATTTTCAATGTGACGCTGTTTAAGGACATTAAATTGTGACAAATCTCAAACGAAATTTGTTGTTCAACAGTTTACAAAGGTAAAAGTGTTACATTTTGGTCATTTAAACCAAAAGTCTAATACTAAGCATACTCCGTCGCAAGCTAACTTTCGGTCTTAGCAGCGTATACCGTTGTTAGTCTAAGTTTCATTAAACGAGGTTAATACATGTACATTTTGATTTAGTCGGGTGTAGTGATCTCATTTTTTACCATCATAACTTCCTTTATTTTTAACCTAGACTCAACATTTTAGCATCCAGGAGTTTTCAAGACGTATAGAAATCATTCTGTGCTGTTAGTTTTTCCATATCTTTGCTCAATTTATAATTAATTGACTTTGAAGTTACAGCCCGATTTCGGTCTAAGCTAAGACAGAAAAAAAATATCAAACAGCCCAGATAAGAAATGTGAACTGCAACGCGCGTACAAAAAACTTATAACAACGCAAGATACTTAGTTGGAGAATAGATGTACTATAGTATATTGTTGGAGTAAGTAATTTCTCCAAGTGCTAACAAGGATATCAAACACAAGGCCTAGGCCTAAAGGAACATAAAACATGCAAGGTTACTAGAAGCTCCACTATTCAGCGATTTGAAGCCTTCAACTTATGCTAATAATCTATACATGCATTCTGACTAACGAGGTTACGAAACGAGCCTCGCGAGGTAGAGTACTGTCCCCAATAGGCAAGAAAGTTTTACGAACACGCTCTGACAAGCGACGTACACTATACGAAATAAACTGATTAGAGATATTAAATCCTAAAAACGATCACGACCTGAGCACAAGAGCTCAATATTTGACATTGGATTAGAACCCATGACACATTTCGGGGACAATGAAAACACCCACTACAGTGAGTTGAATGTAGGCAAAAGTGCCTATTGAACATGCCCCCCGAATGCGGTTATCGTTGACGACAGCATCGACGATGATTACTTANCGACAGTCGGCGCACCAGAACTCATCCACGTTTTGTTATTATCATCCCTCTTTTGTTTCAATCCGTTGCTAGGAGCCGCAAAACGAGTTGCCTCTCTAATTAAACCTATTACGTCATGACGTCATTGACACATCCGTCCGGTAGGTGTCCCGATCGCAGTTATACCACGTGACCTCCTTTCACATAGATGACCTTTGACCGAGACCCGCAAAATAAGACTCCAAAACCTCTTACTATACTACTTAGGAGCAACGAGATAAATTTGATAGGAATCTGGACCGATCTCGAGGGCATTGTTGGTTCACATGACCGTCATTTCGCTAATTTACGCTCATAAGTTGTCGAGCATGCTTACGAATGAAACACTTGCCTTCCTCTAACGAAAATTTGAATGGTTATATGCGGTCTTGTTTTTTGCAAGAAACTTCGTTCACGTCTGAAAGGAAATTTGATCACAAGGAAATATCCAAAGTTGTCCGGGTTGGATTTGATGTGGCAAAGTCGTTACTCGAAAAATCTTAAAACTGCGCGTAATAGTCATTATGAGTTCCCCAAGCGATGGGTTGAGGTGCATTGCCCAATGACAAACCGACAAAATTAGGATCCACGTTTTTTAAAGCAGATTTTGTAATTATTTTCCATATGGAACTGACTAATGCCAGATAAGTTCCTATTTTAAATGCATTTTGTATGAATAATCTGGAGTCATCCGATCGATTGAAAGGGACTCGGTTTTATTTCTTTAGGTCATAATTTATAGGATGAGACTCCCATAACGAATAGCGACATTTTCGTCAATTAAAATCATAGCGTACGACTCCTTAAATTATTCAAAATTTACGATCATTCCTTGGTGTTATGAGATCCCGCAGATAAGCGCCCTATAATTCGGTAATGTACCCAAATCAGCACACCCCACTGGGTTGCTGAGTCACCTCACACAATCTAGCCTGGCCCCGTTCTTTCACTCAAACAGGAAATGTGGTGGAGATTACTCATCCGAAAAATATTTTCAATCAATGATCATCAATATTAGTCAATTTTATAAAAATGTGTAATTCTTAATTCGGCGTGGAACGTATATCTCAAACAGTTTTTAAGTCTGGTCGGCGCGCAGACGGTCTCGGGTTCGAGACCCGGTTGGGGCAGACGGCAGGCATATTTTCAGACATCATATTTTCAGATTCCTGTTCATTAGATCACATGATATGACCACAGATGGCGTTCTGAACAGATTTAAAATTTTCTTGCCATCAGGAAATTATGTCTTAATAGAGTAAACTCTGTTTCTGTTTTCTGGAAAAATTGAATGCAACCGGGACAAAGTAAATTGGCTTAGACTGACAGTTTATAAACTTTATGCTAATTTTTAAAGTCTTGCAAAAGAAAATATATTCATCAATCAGAACCTTCCTTCGTTGTCAATATTATAAATACATGTACGACCTTGCCATAGGAAACTAAAAAAACTAGGAATTTAATTTCCCTAGAAGGTAATTAGAAGGCATTGGCAAGGTTATCACAAAGTGTACACATTCTGAAACAAAAAAGGCCTTAATTACTTTTTTTCTCCCGAAAAGCGTCAAATTCCTTTTTTGAAAATTTTTCAAAATTATTTCCATGTCTTTCAATCTCACCCGGTAATTCTGATCTACTACGTCGTGAAAGCTGACATGGAAGTTAATTTCCAAGAAAATGAAACTTGTTTGAATCCATGATACTTGTTCTCTAACAGATTTTTTCGGTGCTGCTGGCCAAACTTGTACTGACAAACCAAATAGCTTTTGTTTTCTAGGCATTCACACGGAGGCCACAGAAATCCGCAAAGGTATTTAAAACACATAACGTAGATCGTAAAGACTTGCCCGATTCATCTTAAATTATAGAAGTGTCATCTGCATAAACAGTTAATAAGAATACAAGCTTTAAAATATATTGTTGATAGGTCATTGTATAATTTGCAGTGTGGGGCTTTATGCAGAAAATTTGAACTAAACTGATTCCTTCAGACAATAAAAATAGTGACACTCATAGATGTTGCGATAAACAAGAGAGATTGGAACACACTTTTACGTTTGTTATGTTACTAAAGAAAGTAAACGATAGAAAATAACAAAAGTCACAAGAAAGAGTTGGTGTTTTTTGAACACCTGTCACATACTATACGTGTCAAAAATGGGAACAAACGCCATAACTGTATTAAAAAGAGGGATTCCGGGTAATAAGGGGGACATCTGGTCTACCGCAAAACCGCAAGCGTGAAATATTCGTCACAACCCACCGACCTGCGTCTTTAGTTGAACGCGAGACGCAACTCCTAAAAGCACCAGACGGCGTTTTATTTTATCTTTAGATGAATGGGAAATTACAGGTGCCGCAAAAATCCATCAGACGTCATCTTCTTTCTTTTCAACTGGAAAACAGGGCTACGTTGCGTGAGAAATCATAATACTGTATGATAACATTTCTATTTCGATGTGCGGCCGGATGGCGCAGAACATTAGAAAAGTGCGATAGGCCGCCAAGAACGAGACAGTTGGCAAGCATAACGCACGCTGTAACTTAAGTATTGCATTAGATTCTTTTACAAAGTTCACTTTTTATCTTTTAAATTTTATGTCAGGGTTAAATGTAAGTACTACAGGTATCATTAGCATCAAAGGCAACATATTAGCATTGCATAAATGAATTAGTAATAGAAACAATAACAGTAATAAAATATGCATGCATACAATACATACACAACCTACGCAAATGAATACACGATACGTCTTTCGAATGTCATGATAACATACCTAAACTTCTATTTATAATTGAGAGCAAACACTCAGAAACCAAATGTCACAGCCTTCAGGAAAATAGTGTTACATGATTTTAACACCCAAAAATATCTCGTTAAACATCTCCCAACATGTTGTTTGATAGGTTGTGACAAAACTAAATAAAGGCGTTTCTAACCTTTTCATAAACTATCTGAAATTGGTGATATCTATAAACATCAATATGTTCCTGGTAACAGTTTCAACCACAGAATTTTGTACCTTACAGCCTTGCTTCAGCTCGCAAAAGTAACCTAAAAGATCAGGTGTTAAATGAAGTGAGGGGATACCTATGGCGAAACGCACATTTCTTGCCTAGTTGGAAGTACATGTAATGTGTCATTTTGATAACCCACGAGTCTTTCTCCCCTGTGCAGTTAAAATGCTTGTTGGTTCTATCTCTGTTGACAAACCATAAAATATTTACTTAATGGTTGGGTGTACGTACATTGATGTTGATGCTTTTGAAGCATGGGCGACTACAGTTTAATGCACAGGGGAGCACGAACAGTTGCCTTGAACCACATTTCATTAACGAAAGGACACAGTCGCACACTATCGTTTGTATCGCATTCATTTCAATAGATGTATCTGGCATTTGACTTCGTGTACCTCAAGGAATGTTCTGGATGGGCGTGTTGCAATTTTGGGTGCGTTGGATACAGTTCCACTCATTTGAAAAGTTTCATCCATACGTGTACAGGCATGCGCTGACCAGTCAGTGAAATTGAGCATCTTCCAGGATTTTGAAAAAAGATAGCGACGGAGAAGCGCAACTTCAAAATGATACTGGTGCAAATGATGCGAAGCCATATAAGTTTTTTAGTTTCGCCCTAAGCTTTCCAACCCTCAGAAAAACTGGGCCATTGCTTGAATTCTAGTCCACCAGCACACCAGTCCTCAAGCAGCAGGGTGGGTGGGGTGGGTAAACCAATGGCCACCAAATTTGGCACATAGGTTGTCCCAAGGGACATGTAATCAACGTAAAATAACAGTGCATTTCACCCGAGTTTAAGGCATTCAATCCTTGTTTTTGCACCCAAAAATGGCAATTTCCAACTTTGTATTTATTCCTTGGAATAAAGATATTAGACTAATAACCATTTGGAATCATTCAGTCTCAGTAAGAGATTTTATCGTGAGTTTAGTGATGATAATGGAGTAACATTCAAAGTTCTTGAAAAATCATTGAGTCGTCCCCCTATATGTAGTAGTTTCACTACACTGCCCCCCGCATGCCGTTTGTTTTTTGCACTACTACATGTATATGTCGTGCGCCTCCCACTGCCAAGAACATGAACTCGAGTCAAACATTGATAAAGCGTGGTACTTCCTTTAGATCAAATAACAGCGTTTTCAGCCAACCTGTTAATTACGTACATGTATTTGAGCACCACAAACGTACAATGAGGACACATTAAAATGCCTTTGATGGCTTTGACAACACGTAGTTCTAGATATTTCTTGTGTTTTGCGAGAAAATAGTTTGCGGTTGAGTTCGTTCTTTCTGAGCATTTTCCTCATAAGGCTCGTCTGGGGAAAATCAGCCACGCCCTCAGTAAAAGGAGTTATGACACGCGTTGGTGGTGCGACAATATCTATTGAGTGCCACGGCATTAGACTTTACAACATCTTTCTTAATTACGAACGCATTTGCTGTCAGAAGAGTTTCTTCCTCTCAGAACAAACCCCTCGTTGATGAGCGAAATGTTTCTATTAATATGCAAACTGAAGTGAATTACGATGTCAAGAACACTTTCTACTGTTTCAACAGACGATACGCATTGGCGAAGAATTCCAAGTACGGTTTAACTAGGAATTGATAACATGAAGCACATTAAGCTAACATAGCTGTTTGCTGATCTTTACTAAGACTACAATTCACAATAAGAGTTAAGCCCAGAAAGTGCTGGAAAGCACTACATTTGATACTCCGCGAAGTTAGATGGTTTATTCATAAACACGATATGACTGGGTCTTTTATTTATTTATTACAATGAGCCCCAGCAGTTCTCGTTGTTTTCCATGGGGGCCGGTTTTACCTTTAATGTAAAAGCTTTGTAATGTCAAAAGGAGGACACTTTTCAAAAGTGTAAACTTTTCATTAGGGTATGAGACGCTATTTCGACAATTA
Source organism: Phoronis australis (assembly GCA_002633005.1). Classification (NCBI taxonomy): domain Eukaryota; kingdom Metazoa; phylum Phoronida; family Phoronidae; genus Phoronis; species Phoronis australis. Next base: position 472,688 of record NMRA01000298.1, on the reverse strand, counting down.
CCATGACGCAAACTTATAACTATGCCGTTGATATTACTAGAGTAAGTAGTATATTTAACTAATCATAGGCGTGTCTTGACTTGGCTGTTGACAGAATATGATCGATTTAATGTTGACCCTTCAGCGTACAATGTAGGAAATGTTTCTTTCCTCCTCTGGCTACAAATTAGCAATTTCCTCAAGGCCTTTGTTTGAACCATAGAATATGGCTTACTTCATAATCCAACTACTCAGTGCCTTGTTGTGAGATGATTGCCCAGTTGTGTTGCAGAGCCGGCAGAATTAATGAGTAGACTTTGCAACTTTAAACACTCGTTGTAGCTTGTAAAAGTCACGTTTCTTGTCGAATTCTAGAAATTCAAAAACCTTATCACGTTCGCTTTTCACAAACTATTCAAATATGCTATTTACAAACTTTCATAAAGAAAATTTCAAAATACTATGCGTTTGTGATGGGCAAAACTTTTGTCAGTCTTGGTAATTTCTTCTCATTAAAAACTCACACTCAGATCATGTGCAGCACACTTGTGTTATTGAATTGCCAGCTGCAATTAATCTGCCTTTTGTCAAAGATTCACACTTTTGATTTACACCACTTCCAGACATAACTTTTAATTGACGAAACTTTGTCGGACTTAACAACACCTTGACAAAACGTCCAGCCACATAGAATATGGCTTACTTCATAATCTAACTACTCAGAGCCTTGTTGTGAGATGATTGCCCAGTTGTGTTGCACAGCCAGCAGAATTAATGAGTGGACTTTGCAACTTTAAACACTCATTTTAGCATGTAAAAGTCACATTTTTTGTCGACTTTTACAAATTCAAAAGCCTTATCACATTAACTTTTCACAAACTATTCAAATATGCTATTTACAAACTTTCATAAAGAAAATTTCAAAATACTATGCGTTTGTGATGGGCAAAACTTTTGTCAGTCTTGGTAATTTCTTCTCATTAAAAGCTCACACTCAGATTATATGCAGCACACATGTGTTATTGAATTGTCAGCTGCAATGAATTTGCCTTTTGTCAAAGATTCCAAATTTTGATTTTCACCGCTTCCAGGCATAACACCCAATATTGACAGAGCTTTGTCGGACTCCACAACACCTTGACAAAAACGTCCCGCCACCTGGCTTAATTTCACGAATTGATCAAAATTTTTCGTAAGAATTTCACATTTTTGTCAAAATCTAGTCCCAGTTACGGCATAATTCTGCCTGTATAGCCAATGTTTACTTGTGAATGGGATTTAGCCGTAAATTGTGGCGATTTTGACAAACTGCTCGGAGCAGCGCTTGTCAAAATTTAGCCATATTTGAAACTGAGACTAAAAAAGGATTTAAGTTGCAGTTTCATGCACCGATTCTTTGTCAGATTTCGGTTTTGTCTGGTTTATTTTTAGATTAAAGTACAGAATTTACTTCTAAAACTGTTCTTAAATTATTCCTTACTCTGACGAGTAACTGACCTATCGCAAGCTCCGCCCCCTTGTTCTACCCGGCAACGGGTTGCTTGTCGGTTAAAATGGCAGCATGGAATCGAAGGTGTATCAAGAATGCTGCGTTTTGATTGGTCAGTTAAGCCGTCACTCAAAATTTTGGTTGAAGATGGCTAGGAAAGAACTACATGTAACTGTCAGTGCTTGTGGACATCGTGATGAAAATATATATGCTTGGTGCTGCCAACACAACGGACCTCGTTTCAAGCAGTAACAAACTTTTGGCTCTTTCAAAGTCCAGAAGGGACATTGTGAGACCAGTTCTGGTCTAAATCAAAAGTTAGTTTGGCCATAAAGCAAGTTTGCACGGTAGCAATAAGATATAACGTGCGTGCATTCTGAAAACAGTTTTCTCCACTGGATTACGCGTATGAATGGGCGCACCCGGGGGGCGGGGGACGCGAACGAGACCTCCAATTTGGCGATTTGGGCAAAAAGGTCCGCTTCAGTGAAACCAAAAGTCCAAGTAAACGATACGAAAGTCCACAAAATCCACAGGAAATCGGAGCGGATGCACAATTCGCAGGCCTGAACCTAGTCGCCTTGTTTTTTAGTCCTCGTCGATTTCTTTCAGTAAAAGGGTCGTATTCCCAAAGATTCGAGCCCCCTCTATAGTTTAGGCTGGGAGCGCGCATGCGTATGAAACTAGTTCTCAAAATGCTAGCACGTTATATCCAGCTGTTGCCGGTTCACACTGTATCGCCTTTACCGCCCTGATATTTGAGTAAAAATGTTTGACTTTCTTAACAACAACTTTCTTAAGCTTTCAAAGTGACTAAATCTATCAGATTTGCTCTCCTATATTTCAAAATTACTTATTATTTGGTGTACTCATTTTATTTTTGTCCAAATAATAAGTGATCGGGAGATTTATGAGCTTTAACTGGGAATTTGTGTCAATTTTCATTCAGCATGAGAATTTTTCTGATGAAGACCAGAAATCGATGACTTAAAAAACGGTTCTCACAGTTCAGTGAACTTAGCGACGGTCAATTCAAAATGACCTTGACTGGCCATACGATATCAAAGAAGTACAGATGGATGTGACTCTGACACCTGTCAATCCAAAGGTGTGTTAGTTCTACATTTCTGGCATTGTGAACACCAAGTGGTGAGTCACTGCCAGTCACTTCTACTATAAGCATAATTAGCCGCCACCATAGGGAAACAGTCGAATTGCTTTTTGTACGTGACAGATTTTTCTTACATTTTAGTGTTTCGCAATTTCTGCTAATCTCAAGATGGTAGCCTGCCGTATGTTTTCACTAACATCATAAAATTCTCTCCCTGGAGAGATCTTTGCAATACGTACTGCATTATCATCGTTATTACATGTATATTGTCATGGCTCACCTTTTCTGTTCTTAAGTGGTTCATGCAGAGATTTTTGTAAAATGTTGCTGTTTTTCAAAGTTCAGTTGTTTCACCTCTGTTTTTGTCAGGATCCAGCACTTCCTGGTGTTTTACACAGGTATTTTGTTATGAATAAATTCACCTTTAGTGAATTCAGCAAAAGTTTTTTGCCTCAGTACTATCCAATCAGCCCTCAATACAGTTTTGATAAAGGTGAAGAACAATTTCCGATGAAGTAAGAGAATTCCGTTGAAGGCTCATGCATATACAGATTGTGCTTCGTTGTGTAATAAGCTATTACACGGCAGCTCGTGACGATAAACTAAACGCCAAGTCGCATTGGGCGACCTGGCGAAAATCCCGAGCGGACAAACAAAATCTGGGGTCACCAAAACTAATTCGGAAGTTTCTGATGGTGTCGCGAATTTCACTAATCTTGCCCGATTTTTGTCCGTTTACTTCCCTTTGTAATGAACATGTAGGCACGGTGTCAAATGCGCTGATTCCCACGAAGTAAATGGAACAATTTCGAATCGAGGGCAATGATTCTAGGAAAAGTGTTAGTAATTTGAAATTTGGAAGTCAGCACAAACTTTGAAACACATGTAGAGGGAATTATTGGCGGACTTTGAAACTCACAATAGTGACTTCATGGCGACTTGGAATTTTTCCCTGGTCGCCAAACAAGCTGAAGTCACATTGGCGACCTGCTGGTCACCAAATCGAGTGCTAGACTTGGTAATTTAATTATTACACTGTGCAATTAATTAAATGTGCTATAAACCGGCCTTTTGTCAAAACATGCTTTTGATTTACTACACATACAGTCCTGTCCATAAACAGCCTACCCTAGAACAACTTGCAGCAGTGCAACTTACCCCACCGTTAAGTGGAGTGTCCACACACTGACACATATCCGATAACTAGGGTAAGGCGAAAGTTGTTGTTCTATGTTAGACAATGAACACCTAATGCTAATACGGCAGGCATGAGAAAACCCGTCTGTATGTGTAGCTCTATTCGAAACAGTCGCGCAAAACTGATATAACACCCATTTAAAATTTAGCGTCAGTAAAGCGTGATTAATTCAAAACTGTAGATGTTGACGTGTTTGCAATTTATCCTGAAGTAATGAATGAAGAAATATTAAAAACGGGTAGTACTAAACACTGGCAAAATTTGGAGTATAACGCTTGTGCAAAGACAGTAGTTCTCAACAACGACGGAATTCGAAGGACTTTTGGTGCTCCAAACCGAGACTGTAGTATCCATTTTTAATGGATTCTATTTCAATTTTCAGACTGGCTGAATCTCAATAAAATCTCCTCAGGTGGCCTTCCATGTACGAACGTAGTGAAACCATGTTGCGCAAGTCATTTCAGAATTGAATCACCAGTAGCTAACATGACGTTTAACACCAACCAAAGTTCAAGAGACACGCTGTAATTTTATTACGGCATAAATTCAACTTAACTGTCAAATAATACTGGCAAAAAGTCTATCCGTCTTTGGCAGTTTTGCAAATTTCCGTAGAAGTTTGTCCAAGTGTATTTCAAGAACAACTGCACAAGAGATGTGTGATCCCGTACAGAAGGCTTGAACACGTGGGCGTTAATATTAGCGCTTACTGTGTTGTGTTGTTATTCTTGAAGACGCAATGCCCCTCTGTTCTTTTTTTCCATGTTAGGTATGTCGACTGCGTCATCAGAAAGTGGGTTGTTGACCGCGAGAAGCAGCTCACCACCAGTGGCGAGGTCAAGACATGCTTCCGCCCTTTCCTGCAATGGCTTGACCGAAACCTTGAGGATACATTTAATGAGGGTCTCAGACGAGTAAGTGAATGATCCACAACTGTTGCTTCCTTGAGTTTGCTCATGACGCGACCAGTACTGCCCCCTTACATGCAGGCGGTCCAGAGCCTAGTAGCAAGACTGGGGCACTCTATTCAGTTTTTTTTTAGAGCTGACTGTGTCAACTGGGCCGTAGTATTGTGATCATTACAGGGTATAACCTGGCGCTATCAGCTCTTGGTTGAGTCAGTTGATTTTCTTTCACATATCAACTGCCGCTACCCTGATACGCGGNGGTTTTGACGAAGACAACACCAAGACATGAGACAAAAAATGACAAGGCATCGAAGCACGCAAAACATAACAATTTTCAACCAGGTGAGATCAGCAGACACAAACTTTTAAAGAGCAGACCACAGCCGTTCGTATACCTCAACAACATGTACCAACCAAAACCTTGAGAATAAAATGTGTTACATAGAGGGGTGCCCAACGACAACTAGGAAACAAGTATTAATGTGATGGTGGTATTAATGCCGTAAAACATCGCAAAGCAAAACTTTTAATTAAATAACACTTCTATCTCAGTTTTATTTGCTAAATGTTATATCTCGAAAACTCGGACGCTGTTTCCTTGGTAAGTACAAAGTTAAATATTGTTGTTATTTAAGTATTTTCAGAAAATGTTACAAGTTTAATGCACAGTTACCGTTGTTTTCATCTTTCTTATCTCTTCTCAAGTAAAAAAACAACACTGCTTTCTTTAACTAGAGTAAACTTGTAAAACAACGCGCAAGTACATACATTATAGTTTGTGATCAACCACTTGTGGGTGAAGTATTTAAAATATGCCGAAAAATAAAAGAAACTGGGAATTCGAAGCTTGTGGCATGAATAAATTTCTGCCTCGGTGGATACGTTGAATAAAGTCTCGTGGGATATCATTTCATTTATGCCACTCTCTGTAAGGTTTGTGTACGTGTTGAACGGTGGCTCTCAATGAATCGGCCTTTACCTTGAGTAACTCCCCGCTCTCACTGTCTCTCCTCCCTCTCTCCCTCTCTCTCCGCTGTCCTCGCCCTACGCTTCCCCTTCCCCCTCCCTCCCCCTCTCCGTCAGCCTCTCTCTCACCAAGTCTCATTTGGTGCATTCTAGAGGCATCAGGATGCTTTTTGACGTACATTATGGAAATGTGTACTCAGAGGCCCCCGCCAGGACCTGCCAGACTGGTTCCGACGCACATGCGTATTACTTACTGTTTTTATCAACGATTTGTAGGTGATTACCCACTTGTCTTGGAGGGCTTTGCTGCAAAGCGATTATTGACTGAGCAGGTCAGATTCGAGAGATATATTCAATAACAAAAATAAATACAATAATTCCACGATGAGCTCTCTTAGTGGTGCGCTCCTTTAGAAATCTGGAGTAGAATTATTGACACTCATCACGTTGAATAATATACATGAAAATTGAATCCCTACTTCATTTGCACGAAGAAGTCTTCTTTTATATGAGACCATTCGGCACAGTTCACATTTTTCCGTGGAAAATCAACAGATGAAAACGACTAGGTCGGTTTACGTAGTGCACCTCGGCTTGCCTGCATATCAGGACCCATCTGAAACAGTCAGATAGAACATTATAACATCACCTGTATAGTTGTACGAATACAAACAGTCACTTCATGCAATACATATCTTATCGAAGTTAATGCTCAATTGGAATTAGTAACCGTTTCTCTTTTATAATCTATTATAAGACATGTCTTTGTTGAACTTATTTCCATGTCGCAAAGTTTTTAGCTTTAACCGAAACATCACTGATGTTGGACTAGTAACATACTTATGGTCCATAGCTAACGTATGCGTGCGTCATCCCCGGAAATGAAACTATAATGCTAGTTTTTAATCGTAGCTAAACGTTTCTGTGAATACTTAAACCTCATGCTTTTAAGACAACGAGTTTTGATTTGGAATGATTAACATGATGAAATTGATGTTAAACTGTCCCTTAGTCAAAATAACCGTCATTTCCGGTGACACAGAGATCTGAAATATCATGTGCTTGGTCTGAAGACATATACGACCTTGTGTGCCCAGAGATCACATTTATGTTGAATAAGGAATACCTTCAGATCAGTTTTCTAACATTAAATTACCTAACTTGAAAGATAATTTTGAAATATTACACGAAGCCACGAACGCTTTCATAGCTCGTCTACTATTGTAAGGTAACTGTCAGTTACAGGGGTCCCTCAATTTCAGAACCAGTTTTCTCCACTTAATTCAGTTTAAGGACTTCAACAGTTTAATTTTACACCTGCACAGTGGTTTTCTGTATGAACACCAAACAAATGAAAATTTAAACTAAAAGGTACTATTATTAATAGACTTATTTAATGCAGTTTTATTTTAAAAAAGTATTATTTTGATATAGTGTGTTTGTTACAATTGATATGAGCAACTAATTAAAATGGGAAGATTTTCTATCAACTAAATATTCAGCTACAAAGTCCATAATTACAATTTGCAGGAGTCAATTTTTGAAACGAGATCAAAAAAGTAAATTCTTACCAACAACACTCCACACCTCAACGTCGGTCCATTTGACGTTTGTTCCACAGCCGAGTGATACGTCGTAGGTGACTCGAGTGGTTGCGCAGTAGCCGCTAGATGAGAAGTACCCTTTAGAGCTGTCGAACAAGTATTCAGCAGTGAAGTAGAAACACAAGTCATGACCTCCGCCAAAGGTTGGACCAGTGTATCGGTAATTGTACACAGCTTTGTGTTGGTTCTGGTACTGGCTAAACTTGTCTGAGGTGCATTCTTGTCCACACAGTCGAAACAGGAATGCGTTGCTGTCGGTCTTGTAACCACCAGATAAGTCCCAAGAGACTGAGGCATAACCGCCGAACGTGGTGCCACTAACGGAATCTTTCCCGATAGTGATGGTGGCACCTTTACCATCACATTTATCGTGGAAATTTGGCCCATACATGCCATGTTTCGTTGCCCTGTATAGAAGCTTGAAGTCTTTACCTGGCAACCACAGCGAAAGTACCGCTAAATGGTCTGATGTTAACAGCTTTGAATCTTTTATGCCTGAAATATAGTCAAAGTGATCAAGGAAAAACAATGAAAGCGCTAGGAGGAGCGACACCTGGCAAAATTAAATGAAAAGACCTCAATGAGGATGATGATGATGATGATGGTGGTGGTGGTGGTGGTGGTGACGGCGGCGAAGAAGAACTTGATGTAACGAAGATCTCAGAAATGAGTAACAAATAGGCTAGTCTTGTTCAATTTAAAGTAAGCCAACAAAAGTGCAGCGAGATCAATCAACAAAGGAACAGCGTTATCAGAAAATTTCAATTAGTTTTAAAAGTAGACGTTCTAGAGGAAAATCGAATATATTCGCTGAAAGCCCCTTCCAAATTCTATCTAACAGTGTAGTTTCACACAGTTCCGTAAAGTTTTCGAAAACTTTCAAATTTTGGATTTTTTTGTGAAATTGAAAGTAAGATAACTCAAAAAACGGTAAGTCTGAGAAAAAATGTTACAAGTCATTCGAAAGTGTATAACCACATCATGCGAAAATTCCCGTCATTTTCTTTTATAAAATGGTAAACTAGTACAATTGAAAATGGATGAAAACGCGTCATATCCGCTTCAGGTTAAACAGCTCTCAATGATAGCTAGCTACAGGAAACTAACTTATAAGAAATTGTTCCTAAAATGCGCAATCTACAGGGCAAAAATCCTCTGGCTTGAGTGTCTGGAAGTGTCACCGATAGACTATTGGTAACTGCTGGTTTGTTGGGGCGTTGTTTTGGATGGTAATTTCAAATAGTAGATGTGTGGGTAACTAGTTGAAACCGGTTCTGTGTTCACTTCAACAGAGGTATTGAGCCTGACCTGATTTTGACGGCATTATTGTTTCTGCAATGTATGGGAAAGGTTTTACATGTATAATGGAGCCACTGTTCGCCATGTTAGTTAAGAATCATTAATTTGAAGGTAGCCGAGGATCATCTAACTCACATTGACTGAGATTGAAATCTGCGAAATAAATTATTTGATAAAGCTACCGGTAGTTTGGTTTATATCCAGCCTCGTTACAAGCATATTCAGAGAATGCAAGTTTAAAGACCAAAACGTGAAATCTATCCGCCACGTCGTATATTTGGAAGTGACAAATAATCTCTGGTGTATTCAACTTCTAGCTGGCACGCAAAACGAGACAAGAGTCAATTCACAACATTGTCGATGTAGGATTGTTATCACAGATAGATGCAGGAGTTACATGTAATTGTTAAAGAGTATTTTAGTTACGATTTTGATGCCAATTCATATGAAAATTGGGGAAACTTAAAGGATTCAATCATGCTTACTTTTCCCAAGATTACATCTCTAGCATGTTAGCGGAATGTTCCTTTTTATACGCTCACCGGGCCTGTTACGGTTATCTCAGAAATTATTGAACAGATCCTAAATAAACTTTCAGATATAATGCTTTGAGATGTGTTCTTCAATATGCTATAAGGAAACGTCAGTTTTAAAACCATTCACTTCTGCAAGAGGGACTATCAAATGTAGGACTTTTTAATTTTTAAAAAAAGAATAATTGACAGAACAAAAAACGATAATCTAGAATCTGTAGAAACACTTTATAGTTTGTATCTTGTGAATATATATCAAACGAAATTTGGTCACGTTAATGACTTTGTTATTTTGGCGTGAATGCATCTTTCGTTTTGGTTAAGTTTTACTAGATGTCAAGGGCCACCTTACCAAATTGATGGTTGATTGGAATACAGTAAAAATTCAAATTCTACTGACGCTCTGTTTTCAGAAAAATAAATTGCCACTTAATTTAGATTATCTTTTATAGTATTCGGGTAAATTCTCACAGAGATCAATGACCTATTCGTGCATGGTGTGATACTTTTAACAGACGAGGCTAAAATCCACTGTCAACTGCGTTTTGGCTTGACATATCAAATTTCTTCACTGGCATTTTTGTTTTTCCAAAACAACTTCAGTGCGTTATTTTTGAATAGTGCGTCAGTACTAAAATATGTTAAAATATCCTCCACGTTTCGAGCAATGAGCTGTTTGTCAAGGGTGTGCTATACACAAAGAGTGCATCGCTCGAAACGTGGGGGAAATTTTAATATATTTTAGTACCGACGCTCGACGTTAAGTTTTACTAGTTTTAGTATTTCATACTTTTATAAATCAGTAACTGCACGGCATTCCAACATCTATTTGATTTCGTTATTTTTTTGCTAGAATTGAAATTGGTAAGCCTCGTGTGCCCAATTCCACAATTCTTATTGGAGTTTTGGAGAACAGTGTATGAGACATAGTGTCATAAAATTCATGTGAATCTGAACAGGCATTTCTGAAGTGCGATGCTCTGAAGTTGGCCAAAATTGGACAATGTTCTAGGGTCCTGCATAACCTCAGGTCTGTACAAACAGATAGGAAGCTAAGTCGTTTTATTGGTATAGTCAAGTCGTTATAACGAGATAATCGACGATTCTTCATTTTCAGTTGGCACTTATGCTCCGCCGTACAGAGACAAGATTTGTCTGAAACTGTTTCTCCATTCGAATTAATCTGAGGCATCTTATAATTAAACACCTTCTTTCGTTGACTTAAGATATGACTGCCAAAAGGACAAAATATTGGAATGTGTTTGTGGCTGGTTTATTTAACTTAGGTACTTCCTGTACATGTTTAGTTCAAGTTATTAATTGTTACCTCTTGACATGTATTTAGCTTAGGTATTTCCTGTATATGTTCAGTTTAAAGTTATTAATTGCTAACTCTTGACATATATTTACAAATCATCCCAGCCCTAGCTAATCTTCCCCATTGGTTACCAAATAGTTTTATATTTGGCGCACATTCTGATTGGTCGAATAGGTTCACTTGCATGCTATATGTTAGATTTTTATACTATCACATCAGAAGCTTTTAATACATCATACTGCACACAAGTATTTTTCTCTATGAACCACCTCGGGTTTTATCTTTGTACAATGTAAACCCACACAAAATACTCACTTTCAAACTGCTTTTTGTAGTACGTCCAGCCATTTACAATCACTAACGTCCCTGGCAAATTGTCGTTAATGAAGTATTTGTGACAGAGTTGCTCACATTCGTTAAAGGCAAAGGCACCGCACGACTCTTCTCGAGAACACTCGGCAGCACATTTGAACGAGTGGCGGATGGGGTGGGGGACCACAGTGGTATTTAAGTAGTCCATGCGCGTGTTCTTGGCACCGTTGCCGTAATACACACCTTCTTCCTGACCTTCAGTGGGGTTAACAGACAGTACTGCAAACAGAAAAATAGCCATATTATTAAAAAGAGACATTTGATCGCGATAGTTCGTAGTAATCGGTGCTCATTCAGTCTGTTGAGATGTCGCTGAGTGTTACTGTTGTATCATAGCTGATGCTGCGTAGCGTTTTATAAACCGTGCTCTTTTTCACAAGAACGCAAAAACCTCTGAAAAATGAAAACGATATCGATCGACATGGCTTCAGCCAATCCAATGCGTGATATCGAACTTGAGACTGACGGCCGGTGTAACGACTCGTGCAAGGTCCTGGTTTATTTAGTTTTCCAAGTCCCAGACAAAATGAAACACTTAGCAATAAACCAGCCACATTAGTACATCGACTCCCTCAGAAATGGTCTCATTGTTCAGTCTATGGAGAATATTAGTTGATCAACTCGTTTTCCCAAATTTTTAGACTTCAGAAACTGCCAAGTGAGTGTCCGGCTGGAAGTCACACTGACGTTGCTGTTTACTGATAATATGGTGTACACCCATTTCCTAAATTTACCAGGACTGGACAACGCGAGGTAAACTGTGTTTCTGTCTCAGTGCCTCCTGTATTGCAAACGTTACAAATCTTTTCGCTTCAGGGAACACCATTTCTTTAGCTAATTTCGGTTTCTGAATCTTTGAGTTGAATATCTACTGTTCATCACCGACTCCCTGGTTCAGCCATACATGGTCGAAATCAATTGAATACAATAAACTTTATACGGATTCAACAGTTATTTTGACCATGGGACTGCCATTGTTTTGGAGGTCTATCAGTTTGCACTTAAATACTTTAAATTCATTTTATAGGTATACAAATATAAGGCACAGATAAATCATGACGGCCCTACTATCCCTTTGAATCGGCACTGGATCCCGCAGGGCACATAGAGCTTGGCAAGATGCCAACTTGCAGAAAGATCCGTCAAGAAACTGAAACTTGATGAATCAAATAGTTTTCATTGGAAATCTCGAGAACTGTAATTTTTAGCGAAAAGTGAATGACACAAATCCGATAGAAAGACTTTTTTACGTAGAAAAAATCAGAAAAACCCTCAGAAGAAGCAGAGCTATGGCTCGACAAACCAAACACTTGAAAAATGAACACAACAACATGATCGTGTTTCCGATTTCAACCAAAAACTTTAGGCTACCAGCTATTTTCACACACGTATTGCATGTAAATTCCATGGTGATCAATTGTCCGTTTCATGAAAACTGACTTAAAACCAAAAAATTGCAAAGTTAAGGCACCAATTCGAGCCAAGTTAAGACCGAAGACGAAATGTTTGAAAATTTTATTTTTTATTTTATTTTATTTTTAGATGAGTGGGAAATTACGGGTTCCGAAAAAATCCATCAGACGCCCCCTTCTTTCTTTTCAACTGGAAAACAGGGCTACGTTGCGTGAGAAATCATAATACTGTATGATAACATTTCTATTTCGACGTGTAGCGGGATGGCGCAGTACATTCAAAAAGTGGGATAGGCCGCAAAGAACGGGACAATTGGCAAGTAGTGTATAACGCACGCTGTCGGTAACTCAAGTAGTGGATTAGATTCGTATACAAAAATAATTTTTCATTTTTTAAATTTTATGTCAGGGTTAAATGTAAGTACTACAGATATCATTAGCATCAAAGGCAACATATTAGCATTGAATAAATGAATTATTAATAGAAACAATAGCAGTAATAAAATATGCATGCATACAATACATACACAACCTACGCAAATGAATACACGATACGTCTTTGAATGTCATGATAACACACCAAAACTTCTATTTATAATTGAAGAACAAACACTCAGAAACCAAATGTCACTGCCTTCAGGAAAATAGTGCAACATGATTTTAACACCCAAAAATGTTTTGTTGAACAACTCCCAACTTGTAGTTTGATTGGTTGTGACAAAACTAAATAAAGGCGTTTCGCATCTTTTCATAAACTATCTGAAATCGGTGATAGCTATAAACATCAACATGTTCCTGGTAACAGTTTCAACTACAAGATGTTGTACCTTACAGCCTTGCTAAAAGATCAGGCGTAAAACGAAGTGTAAGGATGCCTGTGGCGAAGGACTCACTTCTTGTAGCGTTGGAGGAAATGTGTCATTTTGATAACCCACGAGTCTTCCTCCCCTGTGTAGTTAAAATGCTTGTTGTTGAACCATAAAATATTAACTTAATGCTTACGTGTATGTTTATTGATGCTGATGGTTTTGAAGCATGGGAAACTACAGTTTAATGCACAGCTGAGCACGAGTAGTTGCTTTGAACCACATTTCAACAACGAAAGGACAGTCGCACACTGTCGTTTGTATCGCATCCATTTTAATACATGTAGCTGGCACTTGATTTGGTGTACCGCAAGAAATGCTCTGCATGGGCGTGTTGCCATTTTGGGTACGTTGGGTACAGTTCCACTCATTTGAAAAAATCCAGTCATTCATTTACAGCCATACGTTGACCAGCCAATCCTCTAAGTGAATATGAGCTTCTTCCTGGACTTTTGAAAAACAGTTTTCGCAAACACAATATGATTGCATTATTTTGGGTCTTTATTTATCTATTTTTGTAATATTTACAATGAGCCCCACCAGTTCTCGTTGCTTTCCATGGGGGCCGGTCTTAACTTTAATGTAAAAGCCTTGTAATGTCAAAAGAATGACACGTTTCGAAAGTGTAAACTTTTCATTTTGGCAAGAGACGCTATTTCGACAATTACCAAGGCGTAACGTTAAAACAATGTCGTTGATATTACTCGAGCAACTAATATACTCAACTAATCATAGGCGTGTCTTGACTTGGCTGTTGAGAGAATATGATCGATATAAATTTGACCCCTCAGCATACAACGTGGGAAATGTTCCTTTTCTCCTCTGGCGACAAATTAGCAATTTCCTCAAGGACTTGATCTGAACCATTGAATATGGTTTATTACCTCATAATCCAACTGCGCAGTGCCTGGTGGTGAGATAATTGCCCAGTTGTGTTGCACAACCAGTGGAATTAATGTGTGGGTTTCGGAACTTTAAACACTCGTTTTAGGTTGTAAAAGTCACATTTCTTGTCGAATTTTAAAAATTCAAAAACTTTATCATGTTTGTCTTTCACAAACTATTCAAATATACTATTTACAAACTTTCAAAAAGAAAATTTTGAAATATTATTGTCGCCTCCAATGTGTTTTTGATGGGCAAAACTTTTGTCAGTCTTTGGTAATTACTTCTCATTAAAAGCTCACACTCAGATTATATGCAGCACACTTGTGTTATTGAATTGTCAGCTGCAATGAATCTATCTGCCTTGTGTCAAAGATTCCCACTTTTGATTTACACCACTTCCAGACATAACTTTTAATTGACGTAACTTTGTCGGACTTAACAACACCTTGACAAAACGTCCCGCCACATTACTTAATTTCACGTATTGGTCAAGATTTTGTCGTAATAAGTTAACATTTCTGTCAAAATTCATGTGGAGAATTTCTCGCTTACACAGGTGCATTTTGAGAAACAGTTTTCTCTACTGCATTACGCGTATCCATGGGTGCACCGGGGGGAGGGGGTTGGCGAATTGTGTAAAAAGGTCCGCCTCAGTGAAACAAAAAGTCCGATTAAACGAGACTAAAGTCCACAAAATCCACAGGAAGTCGGAGCGGTCGCACAATTCGTAGGTTTGCACCTTGTGGCCCCGTTTTTTACTCCTCGTCGATTTCTTCCAGTAAAAGGTCCGCATACCGAAAAATTCGAGCTCCCCTATATGTTAGGCTAGGTGCACGCATGGTGTGAAACTAGTTTTCAAAATGCTGGCACATTATATCCAGCTGTTGCCGGTTCACACTGTTTCGCCTTGATCGCCCTTATATTTGAGTAAAATTGTTTCACCGGCTTTCTTAACATCAAATTTCTTAAGCTTTCAAAGTCACTAAACCTATCAGTTTTGGCTTCGTATATTTTAAAATTTCTTGATTTTTGATGTGCTCTTTTTATTTTCATCAAGATAATACTGACCGGGGTTATTTTTGTGTTTTAACTAGGAGTTTGTGTCAATTTTCATTGAGGTTGAGAATTTTTCTGATGAAGACCAGAAATCGATGACAGACAGAGAAATCACCCATCTGAATATACGGTTCTCAAAGTTCAGTGAACTTTGCGACGGTCAATTCAAAGTGACCTTGACTGGCCATACGTTGTCAAAGATTAACAGATGAATATGACTTTTACACCTGACTATCCAAACGTGTGTTAATTTTAAATTCCTGCCCTTGTGAACACCAAGTGGTGATTCATTGCCAGTCACTTCGGGGATAAGCAGAATTAGCCGCCACCATTATAGGGAAACGTTCGGATTGATTTTTGTATGTGACAGATTTTTCTTACCTTTTAGTGTTTCACAATTTCTGCTAATCTGAAGATGGTAGCCTGCCGTATGTTTTTACTAACATTATAAAATTCTCTCCTTGAAGAAATCTTTGAAATGCGTACTGTGTTATCGCCGTTATACTATTGTCGTGTCTCACCATTTCTGTTCCTAAGTGGTTCAGGCTGAAATTTTTGTAAAATTTTCCTGTTTTTTAAATTTCAGTTGTTACACATACGTTTGTGTCAGGATCCAGCACTTCCTGGTGTTTTACACAGGTACTTTGTAATGAACAAATTAGGCAAAATTCATCTTGAGTGAATTCAACAAAAGTTTCGTTCCATAGTACTGTCCAATGAACCTTCAACACAGTTTTGATAAAGGTGAAGAACAGTTTCCTAAGAGAATTCCGTTGAAGGCCCATGCATATAAAGAATGTGCTTAGTTGTGTAATAAATTATATAGTAGCGCGTGACGATAACCTAAACGGCAAGTCGCATTTGTCGACCTGGCGAAAATCCCAAGCGGCCAAACGAAATCTGTGGATCTCAGGCACCAAAACGAGTGCGGAAGTTTCCGATCTGGCGTAAAAGTTTGTTGGCTAGTGGCGCGAATTTCAGCGACATTGCCCAATTTTTGTCTGTTTACTTCCTGTTGTAATGTACATGTAAGCATGGTGCCAAATGCGCTGATTCAAAAGATATAAATGGAACAATTTCGAATCGAGGGCAATGAATCTAGAAAAACTGATAGTGATTGCAAGTTTGGAAGTCAACACAAACTTTGAAACACATTTAGAGGGAATTATTTTCGGACTTTGAAACTCACAGTAGTGATTCCGTGGCAACTTGGAATTTTCCCAGTTCGCCAAACAATCTGAGGTTACATTGGCGACCTGCAGGTCACCAAGACAAGTGCTGGACTTGGTAATTTAATTATTACACTGTGTAATTAATTAAATGTGCTATAAACCGGCCTTTTGTCAAAACGTGCTTTTGATTTACTACACATACAGTTCTTAAGTCCCGTCCACACACAGCCTTCCCTAGAACAACTTGCACTATTGCAACTTACCCCAGACTTAAGTGGAGCGTCCACACGCTCACACATCCCGTCTGTATGTGTAGCTCTACGCGAAACAATCGAGCAAAACTAATAAAACACGTATTTAAAATAGCGCGTCAGGAAAGCCTGACTATAATTCAAAACTGTAGATGTTGACGTGTTTGCAATTTATCTTGAACTAATGAATGAAAAAATATTAAAAACCGGTAGTAGTAGACACTGGCAAAATTTGGAGTATAACGCCAGTGCACAGACAGTAGTTCTCAAATTGAACTGAACAACGTTGGAATTTGAAGGACTTGTGGTGCTCCTAACCGTGACTGTAGTATCCATTTTTAATGGATTCCGCTTGAATTCTCAGACTGGCTGAATCTCAATAAGATCTCAACAGGTGGCGGTCCATGTCCGAACTTATTGAAACCATGTTGAGCAAGTCACTTCAGAAATGAGCGTTAAGCACTAACCAAAGTTCAAGAGACACCCCGTAATTTTATTGTGGCATAAACTCAACTAAACTGAGTTTTGTAGATTTCCGTCGAAGTTTGTCCATGTTTATTTCGAGAACAACTGCGTAATAGATGTGTGATCACGTGTAGAAGGCTTGAACACGTGGGCTCAAATATTAGCGCTTGCTGTGCTGTTTTTATTCTTGAAGAAGTAACGCCCCTCTTTTCTTTTTTCCATGCTAGGTATGTCGACAGCGTCATCGGGAGAAGCAGCTCACCGCCAGTGGGGAGGTCGAGATATGCTTCCGTCCTTTCTTGCGATGGCTTGACCGAAACCACGAGGAGACATTTACGGAGGGCCTCCACCACTGTTGCTTCATTTAGTTTATTCATGGCGAAACCAGTGCTGCCTCCTTCCTTGCAGGCGGCCCTGAATAGCCTAGTAGCAAGACTGGGTCACCCTATTCAGTTTTTGTTAGAGCTGACTGTGTCAACTGGGCCGTAGTATTGTGATCAAACTTCTTCAGGTAGGTATATATCCGTCTTCTTGGAAACATGAAATTATGGTCCCTTCAAATTATCGCCTAATAACTTTACTGAACACCCTGTCCAAAATCTTCGAGAAGATCATTGCTCAAAGTATTATTACATTTCTAAAACAAAACAACTTGATGTATCATTGTCAATTTGTTTTTTTGTGTGGGAACAGCACCGTGGCACAACTTGTTGAAATAGTACATGAGATTAATTTACATTTTGAGAAGGGCGAGAGGTCAGGTCCATTTTTCTAGATATAGCTTCTGCTTTCGACTTCTTTGTCCCTCAGGACCTTCTACTTCACAAACTTCGATCCTATGGCATTACTGGTAATCTTTTAAACATGATCACCTCACATGTCTCCGAAAGAACATACAGTGTTTGTGTCGACGGCGTACTTTATCCCCTCCTGGATTTGTAAACACAGGTGTACCTCAGGGTAGCATATTGGGCCCTCTTCTATTCTTGGTTTATATTAATGACCTTCCTGATAACCTGTCATGTAGCACATACCTTTATGCAGATGACACGGCGCTTTTTACCCCTTCGCAGGGAGCAGCCCTGAATGTTTTTGCAGCTTCAACACGACTTAAATAAACTCAGCTATTGGTCACAAGAATGGAGAATGAATTTTAAACCAGAAAAAAGCGTTGACCTCACCTTCTCCAAATCTATTAATGCTCTCTTCCTTGTTGACCCGTCTTATGACCTTCAACTTAATGATGAAATCATTCCTAGAAAACAGTCGCACAGACATCTGGGTATATTGTTAGATGAAAAACTATCATTCACCCCTCACGTTCGGGAGCTCGTACAAAAAACTCAGGAACTAATTAACCCACCTAAGCTTGTCTCTTGTCATCTGAACTCTACACCTTTAGAAGTTTTGTTCAAATCCTTTATACTTCCACACATTGATTATTGTGATATTATATATCAGTCTGCCAATACGGGTGCACTCCAACATTTGGAGAAGATACAATATCAAGCTGCCTCACTCATAACCGGAGCTTACAGGGGATCCAATAGTGTTAAGGTTTTGAATAGTTTCAAGTGGCCCAAACTGTATACTCGACGCAATCTTCACATGACCACATTTACTTTCAAGGTAATAAACAATGTCAACAACGTTTGTCAAAAATATTTGATCTATACACTAGACAAGGCCATCGTAGTGATTTGAGATCCTCCACCCCATACATGTACGCAATTCCTCCGTCGTTCAGTCAGGCATTCAGAAGGTCTACAGTCATGATGTGCATCAACAACTGCAATTCTCTTCCAGTCTCTGTTAAGGAAAGCAACTCATTTGCGAGTATAAAAAATAATTTTAGAACTATTTTTCATAATTTCGATAACTCAACACCCTTGACTCAATTCTCCCTTACCCGCGATAACGAAATAGCATTGTACAGATCAAGATGTGGCCTTTTCCTCAACTCTGACAACTTCAGGCACAACTTTAGTAATGTCTCTCCAAACTGTAAATGTAGTGACCATCAATCTTATCCTCATATTTTCTTCAAATGTCCCCTCATCGAATACCTGGGAGACTCACTCTTACGTGCACTCAATGAAACTAATCAATTGTTAACGCTCTCAATTCTTGTAATAATATCCCTACTAGAGTTACATGTACATTATTATTGAATGGTAGTCCTAACCTTAACCTCGTTCTCAACGAATTCCTCTTAAGCAACGTTAGTAAATTTTTATGTACCGTTTATCAATATTGTTGCATCTGATTTCCATAAATGAATCTGTACATATTTTTGTTTTTATATATTTTTAATAGCATATCTAAGTATTGGAATACTTATATTAGATACTACCTAATTGTATATACCTCTAAGTATATTAGTTTCATTTATGAATTGTTTACAACCCAGATATAATGCTTCGCGGTTTCTGGGTTTGTTATTATTTCTTTGTATGTTCTGTGTATTCTTCATTAAATATATATCACTTTGAAAAAAGTATTGTGATCATTACAGGGTATAACCTGGCGCTATCAGGTCTAGGTTTTGTCAGTTGATTTTCTTTCACATCTCAACTGCCGGTACCCTGATACGCGGTAAATGGGGTGGGGGGGGGGGGGTTAGAGTACAATTAAAGCTCGGTTGCAGCCATAAATTTGTACTACTCACTGTATTGTTCGAAGGTTATGAATTTTATAGGCTTCATCACTTTGTTCAAGTTCTATTAAAGTTGTCTGAAATTTCTTGCCCTGAAATTTTATGTCAAGATTATATATGACTTGTTGAAACAATTTAAAAACTGTTTTTTTAAAATCAAGTTGAAATGAGAAACTTTCACTAATCCTAGAAATACATGTGTACTCTTTACCGTATGTCACATGTTATTGACCAAAAAACGTAATGAACGAGTGTGTAACCGTCGTATCTGAGTTACGCCAAGTATTGCGAATGGCACTGGATTTCTGAACTAAAATATTGTTGATAGAGGTACATGTATTGTAAAGAAATAGTAATCTTACCAAAAGTAGTTTTGTTGCTTTGCTGTTATCACTATTTAGAGAAAAAAGAGTTAAGTGCCGAGGGGATTCAGATCGTGCCCATGAAGCAGTTAAGGGAATCTCTGCTTGACTACACATTTCACGACCGAACCCTCAACGAACCCGAGGCAGGCCAGCCCCCCACAGGGAAAGATGACCACTCCGATCATAGTTCCGACAAAAATAACGAGAATCAGCCCGACGGTGATGTAGAATGTGGATTGACTGGAGCCACTGCTGGTACTCAAGGTGCAGACGTTGGCTCAGTGAAAGTACGCGGAACTGAGGTGGAGTTTCGAGGTCTGTAGCTGTTAGATGCAACAGCTTCGTTGTCGTGCTCACGACTCGCCATAACAGTATAGTGTAGTCGGTTCAAGAACAGGTAAATAGATTTGAACACCTCGACTGGGTTGATTTAAACTTGAAAACATATCTACTCATCAAAATCATTCTTGAACTATGAGAGCATATCACTGTAGTGTACTCTAGCATAGAATTACAGAAAAATATCTTAGCAAAAATAATTTCTAGTACAAAGCTTGGACCCTGGGTCCCTTCCTATGTGGTGCTGCTGCATCAGCTGGCGTTCCATTATTGATTGAAACTTTCACTTCCCTGACATTCAATTATGCTTTAGCACAAAATTTCTCCCAACACCCAGAGTGAAGTGCTTTGTCATGATCTAAAACATCAAGAGTGTCAGTGTGTTTCATTAGCTTCACAGATTTTTGGTACAAGTCGGGAATGATATGGCTATGGCAAAAATGTGAGCTACATGTACATGTATGCAACTATAATTTGACAAAAATTATGCGCTAACAAGTGAGTTATCTTTGTTGATTGATCAATTTCTGTGCCTAATGTTGAATTTTGGGTATTTTTAATATCAAGTTGACTGTTTAAATTCAATTTCAATACTAAGCGAGCGAACTCAAAAGGAAATCGATCCTCACAATACTCCTGTGTTATCCAGGCACAACTTTGAGACCCAGCCAGAGATGGCGTGCAGCTCGCAGGGTACAAGGCACCCCTTCTGAAACGCGTGTGGCTACCATGACATCGAAGGCTGCCAGCCGTTCGAGTTGCAGCAAAATAAATGTACGCCATCTTCGTTCTGGCTGTACACCTCGCTGGTTCCCTGCGTGCCGCTAGGTGGTCAGTAGCGAGCGCGCAGGTACCACTTAATTGTCCGCGGGAAATTTTTTTTACACCGGCGTTTCTGATTAGCTATTCGAATTTTCAACAGATAGCGCTTTACGCAAACAAACTGGTATGACTGATGGACTGAAATGTAAATGTGGTCTGTTGTACAGACAAATCGGTGCTTAAAATTTATGTATCCTAGAAATTGTGGTTGCCCCTTTTCGGAGTGCATATTTCAACTGTCGATGACTTTTGTTTACGATACTGTCCTGTATTCACACGGTATGAATAACACACCGATTAAATCGGCCAGATATGTGTTAATTGCACATGTATGTGCTTCAAGCACGCGGCTATTAAACAAAACTGCAGAAACGAAATAGTTGCTGCGACGCCACTTGCATGCCAAGGCTAAAAATCGTTCACAGTCCGCCATTTTTTCACGGTGTTGTAAAGCTAAACAATGACTGCTGAGGTTACATCGACCAATACCAAAGCGCGTGCCATTGCGTGACACTTGCGTGCTGGCTAGGCACACAGGGAACCAAAGAGGCTGTACACACACTTCAGGGCACGTGACATCGCGCGCACGCGTTAGCCGATTTGTTCTGTTCCGCACATTGTATTAAGATGTCCATGGTTCCGCAGTTTTGAGCTTGGCAACCCTCCAAACAGTGATCAATGACAGGATTGAGTCTTGTGACGTGTGTTCTTTGCTTCTAACCAATCACGTCAGCAGTTGTCGTTTTGCTAGAAGCTCCCGAGCATACTCGCTATTCCTTCACGTAATTTTGGACAGTCTTGCGAGGTGTTCATTTTCTCGCAAGAAACTAAATTTACTGAACGCTCTCCTAGAGTGAAGGTAACGGATTCCTGCAGAGTGCCAAGACTGAACAAAAAAACACAAGTTTTATGAGAACAAAATTTTAATTACAAAATTTCCATTCATAATACAACAAGACAATACAAATACGGTAGAAAAATATCTGACCTGTTCATCCGGCTTCATACACTGAAGCCGGCCAGAAAAAGGACCCTCTATTTCACTGCATAGTTGCAATCACGAACAACAATACGCTAACAGAAGGCTCGAGGGAACCATAACTATTTTAGTTAAATTGCTCGTTTATTTTTTCAACTAGATAGAAATAATTTTAACCTAAATGGAAACATGCTCTATCAGGGTGAAAGAAGTTTCTACCTAAGTTGAAGTAGTTTTAACCCAGGTTTGAAAAAAACTTCAACACAGGCGCAATTATTTTTCAGCTGGGTGAAAGGAGTTTAAACCTGGGTGTAAAAAAAATCAACGTTCAACAGTAGGTGTAAATAATTTCCACAGTAATGAAATCAGTTCAACCTGGATTGAACTACATTCCACCTGCTGGGAAAATAACACCAGCGCCATTTAGTACGTGGTTTTGCGTTTTTAGTTACTGTAGCCCACACTTAAATTCGTAATCGATTCTTCCGCATTGTAGTTCTTGTGATTTCTAAACTATTTCTCTCAAATACCATCACGAATGGGTGCGGGCACCGTGGGCGAACGATTTTTTCACCATTAAGGTGGTTGAACAAGGATCACAGGGCACCTTACAAAAATTCGTAGGCTGATCGTTGGGCTGGTTCAAGAATATCACGAACGCACAACAAAAGCCGTTGTCGCAGGATGGCCGTAAACAGGCTTTTAGAGCATCGTATGAAGTTGAACTACACAAGACGTCTGTGGACTATTCATCGCCAGGAGACAATTCCAGAACTTCCAAATTGACAAGCAAATTGAACGGCGGCCTTACGACCTAAGTAGTTCGTAGGAACCCATCATTCTTCAAAATCTTTGTGCATTACTAATAAAATAGGAACACTTATGGAAACTAAATCAATTTGCGTAGGAACCACGTTGATCCTTTAAAATTTAAAGACACCGTTCCTTTTCACCAGTTCATAATGCAAGAGTTTCACTTATCGAGAAACAAGAAATTGGTTGACAAAATTGCAATATTCCTCGGTTTCTGCAATATCACATCAATAACTACATCAGTTTTTGGCCACAGTGGGATCTACATTGTATTAATTAGACAGTGTTTGAGGAAACTAAACTAGATAATGTTGTTGTATAGCCTCATTGAGCCCATATTTTGACTTTGCTTGAAATATAGGAGATGGTTTGATTTTTTCAGGTACTATCTTTTATCCACATCTTTGACCAGGTTAACCAGAACTGGTACAGTTTTGCATCCATCATTGAAAATGTGTTCATGAATCTCAAAAAGTTCCTTGCTGACATCACGAATGTTGTACTCGGATCTGACATTGCTGGATGCCACCATTCAGCGCAGCTCATGCTGTTATTGCCAACAATTTCCACGAGGTCCAGCATCCACATTACACGATATGAATTTAGCGAGCCACAGAACGAGAAAGACATCTGTGACAGAAAAATTGCAGTAATGAAAGCGCATGTAAGAAGATACATCAACGAAGGAGACAATGTGCGTACTGCTGAGGATTTGAAGCGTGCGTTAGAATCGTACGATGGTATTACATGCTGCATTGCCCGTGTTGCACAATTGAGGGAAGTGTATCTGAAAGAAAAGTTCACGATTGCAGGTGTTTCAAACTACACACATTTTGAGTTTGGTTCAGGTCAAGTGAAAGTATATAAAGCGTACAGCATAAGTGATGGAGTGTACCTGTCAAAAAAGAAGTTTCCCGATACCACAACCGCTTTTACTGCAATCAAGAACTTTCCTGTATTATCCCCACAATCTGAGTATATGCAGAAGATTCGAAAAGGTGGTGTCGGCGTAGAAAGTAGTGGCAGTGAAGTCTGTGAAGACAAAGGTTTGTGCTGTCCTGAGCCGTGCTGCATAAAGGTGTACACAAGTTTTGCTGGGCTTGAACGGTATCTTGATTTTGGCAACATACTTACAAGGCTCAGGAAGAAAACTTCAGTGACGTTGTGAAAAAAGATGGACAGCTGAAAGCACATCCGTGTCTTCAGCATCACAGCTCACCCTGCAAAGCGCAAGTGGCAGTGACACTCAGAGGCAGTCACACCTCTGTAGTGGCTAGGCACTGCGAAGTTCAACAAAAAGAGTGCGTTTCTCGGAGAATGTCAGAAACTACCTGACTGTCATTTTCCAGAAAGGAAAACAATCTGGCAACAAAGCAGAACCTGCAAGAACTTTACAGGCAATAAAAAAAGGATAAGCAGCTTGGGGAGGAAGACTGGCTGACACCATAGCAGCTTAAAGGTTTCTTCGCGCACTTGGCTGCCTTGAACAGCGCTGGGAAGTTGTTAAATTATGAAGAGAATGAACACGACAGCCTTGTTGAGGAAGACATCAGATTTCAGCTTGACCGCAAGATTGTGCAATCTGTTGGGATGTCTCAATAATTTTACCAATCGTATTCATTAGACATCATCAGGTTATAAACAATTAGACAAATAGTGTCGACATACCAGTCTGGTTACATCCATGTGGTGTAGGAAGGGATACAGGGAATAGTAAGTAGGTCATTACCAAACCTGTAGGGTCACTGAGCTCTGCATGTTATTCAGAGAACCAATAGCATGCTGGTCCTGAATGGCCAACGGTTCTTTAATGTACAGTAATTCCTTTATAGGTTCTTTACAGATAACATTGACTTAATTGGCTAGGTGATTGTTGCTAACACAATGCCTATAGACGTTGCTTTTGTCTCAGGTGTAAAGTTCCTTTAGTCTGTCACAGAGGCGTCTCTGTGCGAGTCAGATATAGAATTCCTTCAGCTATCACATTCAACCTTATAAACAACATCGCTATTGTTTAACAAAGGGATGGATAACTTGAATATATACAGCATATAGGAAAGTTTAATAAGAGGTTTGTCGATTGGTATGTCGACACTTGATGTATTATTGTTTATAACCTGATGACGTCTAATGAATAGACGAAACGTCGAATCAACATGAACTTTTTTATTTGTGTGACAATTGTCCGTTTTCGATCCTACTATGGCTAAAAACTGATGTACATGTAGTTATTGATGAGGTATTGCAGAAACTATGTGCGAGTCTGCCAATTGCCTTGTCGATGTACGCATAGATTTACTTTGTTCATTAGCTGATTTGTCGATGGAAATTTCAGTTATTTTAAACTATATAAGATCACAGGCTGTGACCCTAAATTTTTTTGTCAAGGAGCAGGACACGTTTCAGAAGACAGCAAAATATTTATTAATTGGGGACAGTTAGTGGTAACGCTGCCAGTGTACCGTCTGTCCGAACCGATCACTCCAAACCATAACTGATGGTTTATTTGGTAAGAGATNTAGAATCGTACGATGGTATTACATGCTGCATTGCCCGTGTTGCACAATTGAGGGAAGTGTATCTGAAAGAAAAGTTCACGATTGCAGGTGTTTCAAACTACACACATTTTGAGTTTGGTTCAGGTCAAGTGAAAGTATATAAAGCGTACAGCATAAGTGATGGAGTGTACCTGTCAAAAAAGAAGTTTCCCGATACCACAACCGCTTTTACTGCAATCAAGAACTTTCCTGTATTATCCCCACAATCTGAGTATATGCAGAAGATTCGAAAAGGTGGTGTCGGCGTAGAAAGTAGTGGCAGTGAAGTCTGTGAAGACAAAGGTTTGTGCTGTCCTGAGCCGTGCTGCATAAAGGTGTACACAAGTTTTGCTGGGCTTGAACGGTATCTTGATTTTGGCAACATACTTACAAGGCTCAGGAAGAAAACTTCAGTGACGTCGTGAAAAAAGATGGACAGCTGAAAGCACATCCGTGTCTTCAGCATCACAGCTCACCCTGCAAAGCGCAAGTGGCAGTGACACTCAGAAGCAGTCACACCTCTGTAGTGGCTAGGCACTGCGAAGTTCTACAAAAAGAGTGCGTTTCTCGGAGAATGTCAGAAACTACCTGACTGTCATGACACAAAAATCACAGAAACATTCATACTATTTGGTGACTCATGCAAGAACAAATTCTGTGTTCGTTATTGTTGATTCATGTACTGATATGAACCTTGGTAACATTCCGACTCAGTTCTATTCAGTCACAGCAAACGATAAATACCTACATGACATATCGACAGATTTGTCCTATTTAATTAAACAGCAAAAACACAATAAGTCGTGCTGCTGTTTGGATTCTTAACTAAAGCTGCCAAGTTTTCTCCTCGTCTGTTTGGAACTAACCGGTCGTAATTCTAGAAATGAACACGATCCTGGAACTGTAGGGAAAGAAAACAGCATCAGAAGCCTGAGTCCCATTTGGCCACACACAGGCTCTGGATACATCAAGAACCGCACTCCTTTAAAGGCAACAGAAGCATAATAAATACAGTGAATCAATTTTCGGCCACTTAGACAACCTATTGAGGCAAAAGCCGGCTATATCATGTTTTGTCACAATAAAACGACGGACTGGTTGGCTTCAAAGATGGAAGATGATCGGAGAACATTATTCGAAAAAGCGCGAAACAAGTGAAGGAGAAAGGTCAAGGCTAGGTTGGAAAAAACGGGCACGAAAGAAAGAAGTTGTGGAAGAGAGAATGAGGGAAGCGGAAGAAACAAAGTCAAAGAAAATGAGATTGAAAGAACGTTACACGGCGAAAATAATTTGCTGGGACCTGTGGCAATCCGAGGAAGAAGTGGAAAGGCGGCTTGCGTCTATCAGCTGAACTTTAGGAAGTGTGTTTTGCATCAGCCAGCACCAACTGAATTGTTATAATTTAACTAAAATGGAAAAGAGTAAATCTTTCTGTTAACAGTTTAACTGCGAATATGAAATGCTTCAACGCAGAACTGAAGTGTTCTCTCACAAGCTCGTAATATTGTAGTGTCAAAAAATGTTCGCTATAAGTTTGTGGAAGATGAGGAGAGGTGGTATGATGGTTTTGTTATATCACAGGTAAGTCAGCTTTGTTATATCACAGGTAAGTCAGCTTTGTTATATCACAGGTAAGTCAGCTTTGTTATATCACAGGTAAGTCAGCTTTACTAATGCCAACAGCAGTCTGTCTTACCTCACACTTGTCTCTGTCCATATGCCTCTGACTGCATGTATTCTATAGTATAAAATTAACAGAGATAATGAACACAGTTGAGCAATTTGGTACATTCACTTTCACAAATTTCTTTGGTTTCAGATTCCTGGGTACCCGTCTTGGTACAACATAGTTTATGACGGTGACACTGAGACTATATACATGTACATGGGAGGAGTAGACAAGTGTGACATGTCGATATCCTTATATCGTGCCCACCACAAAAGCAGAAAGTGGTACAAGCGATTGGTCTGGCATTTCATAGACGTCTGCCGGGTCAATGCATGGACAATGTTCCGTGCATTGATTAATTCTAATTGCCAGCTGTACCAGTTCAAGGTTGCTGTCGCCATGAGTCTGATTAAGGGGATTGCAAATCCACGACCTGTTGTCTGGTGTAATGGGGTGAAAGATCAACCAAGTACACGAAATGTCCTCAACTCTGTGCGATACGACGGGTACGGTCACTTGCCTCGTCAGCTAGCTGAGGTTCCCAAGCGATGCAAGTTTCCTGGCTGCAGTAGGCGATCAAAGTTCATGTGTGTACGCTGTGAGGTTTACTTGTGTGTCGATAAACTCACTGATTGTTTTTACAATTACCACACAGTGTAAATTACCACATTCCGTGTTGGTCACAGAAACAGTATTCAAAGCTCATACATGTAAAGACTAGTGAAGTTAAGTTTTTGAGTAAAAATCGACTGAAAAATTCTTTTTTTTGAAAAAAGCAGTTTTTTCATGTAGATAAACATAGTTGTTGTTTTACAGCTGAAACCTTGCATAACATACACTTTTTAATGAAGAAATAATAGGTATTTGGCTTTTTTACTTTAAGGAAAGGGTACACCATTAAAAACTCTCAATTTTACTCAAATTGTCTTTTTTTAGGTTTTAGTGTTTTATAACTTACAAATGTGTTGTCCAGATAATATCCAAATATGAAGTTTGAATTAAACCTGCAAATACTCTAAAATTACTTTTAAAATAAGCTACCTTCAATGAAAAATTGTCTATAGTAAACTAATTACATATTCATAAATTTCAAATGTGAATAACTTGACTTCTAGAAGTGCCAAAATAAAAATTTAAAAACCATAACCTGTTACTCAGAAAATGCCTTCTCTGGTCAAAAATCATGTTAAACTAATTTCTATTGGCTAATGTTGATATAGGCTCCTATGGGACTGAGTGAAAATAAGCCAATCAGATTGAAGCTTTTAAATGCCTTTGGCTATTGACTCACTTCCTGTCTCTGAGAACATAAGCATCTGTTTCTCGATCTCGTGAGTGTTTTTCTAAATTTTTACTTAGTATTTTAACAGTTGGTCAGTTACTACATTTATAATTTCATTTTGGACACTTTCTACCATATAACCACCGAATATGGGCAAAAGAAAGGATAAATCAGCTTACAAATCAAGGAAACGAAGGTTTAGAGGTAACCAGATTTCAAGAACTGAGGTTGAACCTCGCAAAAGGAAGTCGACTGATTCCGAGCAAGGACTTGGTAATACCAACTCTGCTTCTTACATTGAAATTCTCCAAAACTTCATAAAACAGTTCAAATGTCCCGGACCAGAATGTCAGTCTACGTCATACAGTTTCTCTGAGAAGATATGTGGAGTTGCTACGAAGTTGACAGTTACTTGCACAGAATGTGGACAGCACTATCACTTGTTTTCTTCACCTAAGTCAGCCCGAGGACCTTATGAGGCAAATCGAAGATTTCCTTTAGCTATGTTTGCTATAGGAAAAAAACCGGCAACAGGCCACTAGGCTTTTAGCAAATATGAATATGCCGCCAGCTCAACTCAAAACCGCATGGAATAGACATCTGAACTGCATTCATACGGCTACTAAGAATGTGGCAAACAACAGCAAGTCAAGAGCTATTAAAGAGCTGCGAGGTGATGTTGATGACAATGTAGTTGTTAATAGAACAGTATCATGTGATGGTACGTGGCAGAAGCGTGGCTTCAGTAGCAAAAACGGAGTTGCGACTGTTTTGTCAGTTGAGGGCAACAAGTGCAAAGTCATCGACTCTGAGACTTTGTCAAATTACTGTAATTCCTGCGCAAAAATGAGACGAAAGCTGTCTCCTGAAGATTTTGAGGAATGGTATATTTCACATGAGTGTGAAAAGAACTACAACGGTTCTGCAGGGGGAATGGAACCTGCAGGAGTTCTGTCTATTTTTAGACGTTCCATGGACAACAATATTATTTATGACAAGTATTTAGGAGATGGCGATAGCAAAAGCTTTGCTCATGTGGCAAATGCTGATCCACTCGTGTATAACAACACAGTTATAGCAAAGTTGGAGTGCTGCGGCCATGTATCGAAACGAATGGGAGCTAAGTTGCGAAAGTGGTTAACCAGTTCAAAGGGCGACAGTTCCAGGAAGACGGTAAAAAGTACACTGGAATTGGTGGTGCAGGAAGACTAACCAAGAAGCAAATTCTTGCTATACAGGGCCATTATGGGGCTGCTATCAGAAACCATCCTGGGGACGTTCCGGCCATGCAGCGTGCAATCATGGCTATCTGGCACCACAGGAACCGCAATCACGATACATGTGGCAACTGGTGTGGGGCCGTCAATGGGCAGGATGACGGGAATGCCCATGCATTTCCCAAGTTTGTGTGCAATGCCATCAGGCCTGTGTTTGAATCGTTATCTTCTCAAGAGTTGTTGGACAAGTGTGCGCATGGTGGAACTCAAAATAACAACGAGTCGTTTCACCATCTCATCTGGGAACGCTCTCCGGAAACAACATTCTGTGGTCGACGTCGTTTAGAAGTAGCTGTCAATGATGGTTTAGTAGTGTTTAATGATGATGAGCTTGGCAGACTAGACATATTCCATGAACTCAGCATGACACCAGGTTACTACACTTACTATGGCTTGGAACAAATTGACAGAAAGAGGCTTCAGAATGCCTATGTGCATGATCCTGCAGTTTTGGAGCGCCGTCGAGCCCGCGCTCTGGGTCACGCAATACAACGGAATGACCCCAATTATCAGCCTGGAGGACACTAATTCATGGAAATGTGTTTGTAGATGATACTTTTGTAAATATTAGTGATAGAAGTGCTGTGAAACAGGAAAATGAGCAAGGTATCTTTTATCTGTGAAGAATTACATTGTATTATTGATTTTCTGCCGTTTCCTGGAATTCGTGTTTTTTAACAGAGAGTTATTCGCTGTTCCCTCAATATCTTCTGAACCGTTAAAGGTTTTGACTTGAAATTTTCACCAGCTCTTATTTGGATTGTGTAGTACAAACTAAACCTCTCCGAAGCTCAAACATCAGC
Source organism: Phoronis australis (assembly GCA_002633005.1). Classification (NCBI taxonomy): domain Eukaryota; kingdom Metazoa; phylum Phoronida; family Phoronidae; genus Phoronis; species Phoronis australis. The sequence goes on along the minus strand of NMRA01000298.1, from coordinate 442,259 downwards.
TAAATTCTGAAGTTTTCATGGGAATTCCTAACCTGTGGTCTTCACAAAGTACTGTTCGCAAACAGTAAAGCAATTTCTAAATGTTTTTTGATTTTATTGTGAGCTTATTTTTGTGGTTTGAGAGGTTCAGTAGATACTTTGTGATATATTGACCATATTTGAAAAGTTTGGAAACAATGTAGTGGTTCATATGAGAATTATGAGGGTAACAGCACAGGATGTGCACTCGGGTGAAAAGTGCTGAGTCGGCACATTTCATCATTTAATTAGGGTTGTTTGATTTACTTCTCTGTGAAAAAAATGATTAACAACGGTTTAAATATGAACATTGCATTGTATTGTAATACAAATTTTATAATTACTTGTATAGTTAACTATTTTGTTGGCTTTCTTTGAGCTTGAATATGTACACATTTTGTTCATCTCGGAGAAAACTCGCTTCCCACATTGTGGCATATTTTATGCACTGAAAACTAGTGTAGTAGTTTATTCTGTGTTAAATCATGTTGTAAGTGATGTTTTAATCAATAACATGGCATTTGAAACACATTAGACCATTTTATCTCCTTGTAAAATTAAAAAAAACATTGATTATAGGTCTTTACGTACCACACCCTGTCAGCCATCTTGAATATGTAAATTAGGTCATTAAAATGATAACTTTTGACAGAATTTTGTTTTATATGTCTGAAACTTAAAGCTGTCAAAAAATAATTAAAATTGAATATAATTTGACCCACATGTAGCCAATGTTCTTAAAACATCATAAAAGGCCATTTTATCTTCATTTGATCTTCTGGTGCATATTGGTTACTTGAGTGATCATGCCGCTATAGGTTTGTTCCAAAAAATTTCAAAATAGTTGGATTTCCTCAATCTTCAACCCCAAAACAATCATCCTTACATACACAGGAAATCAAAAGTTTGTTATTATGCATGTGGTCATGCATGATAGGGTTAAGAATTTGACGCCATTAGGAAGCTCAAGCCAGACCCGATTCCTTACAAGAGTGGGTGACCCAATGTTTGAGGGAAATAGGTTGCTAAGTATAGTAATCGGTCGTTGACTGCAGGTCGTACTGTACGAAGGGAAACCACAGACATGTATACTTATGAATAACAACTACTCTTCTAGGTAGTCAGTAAATATGAAGATTTGCGTTTAATACCTTTGGGTATTCATTTGTAATAGTTTATCAATCACAAGAGATTTTCTTACAGACGGCCAAACTAGCGCCCGTTTAGATCGCACGGCAAGTTAGCGCTGTAGGTTTAGACACGCAACCATACAAGCAAAACGGTGAATATAAACCAAAGACCAAGTCAGTTCAATGAAGCTTTTAGATAAAGGTTCACTTATGTTATTCATGGACAGTGACAGCAGTTATGGAGGAAACGCAATACCTGTTATCCAAAGGAAATCATAAGGTCTTTACTAACCACCTTTACTGTTAGCAGATCGGTTTGGTGAACACCGAGCAATGTGTCGCAGGTGCGGCAACCCGTCATTGTAGGAGTTGATAACAAAGAACTGAAATGAGCATCTAGTATACATGACAGAAAGTACGACTCGGTGGCAGTGGAAATGTTTGAGAAGTCTGGCCCAGTAGGGAATGAATGTGGCATATTGTAGAGTGGACAACACAATGCTTGTAGCTTCCACTAACCAAATCGTTGATGACAATACCCCGATTGAGGTGAATGCCCGTATACTGCCTGGGATAAGCGTATTTCACCAATAACTGTGCCATAACTGGAAATATATGACAACGTTCTGTCCCTTTATTCAAATGGTGATTATTATTCTCAGACCCATGTCCAATTTTTTGTTGAAAAAGAAACTTGAGTTTATCAACTGAGTACATTATTAATAAAAACGAGATTGTTTTTCAGTTTCAACAAGCCAGTACACATTTAAAGGCACAAATGGGTTGAGATGCAATTAAAGATCGCATGAGTGATTTTTATGAGTCGCCAAGTTGGATTTCGTCATGTTGGTGATAAACATCAGTCCGATGACAGCAACACTGAATCTCACAAATGCGATGACTTTCGAAATTTGATATGTTACATGTATGTACCCTAACTGTTCTTTCCTACACTTAAGGCTTGTGGATTCAGGAATAAGAAATGAAAGAGGGTTCGTGACAATGTTGGTGAAGGGCAACATCTATTGAGCGTGTTGTAACTGTCATCGATACTGCCATCTTCTGTGTTTTCATCCAGCCTTTCCTGATGAAAAAATGAATGATGGCTTTGAGTTCTTGAAGGAGCACGGTGTGCTATGTGATTGATGTTGAATTGTTCAACTGCTCATTTGTCACTTATGAACGCTTAACTATATGACGCGCGAACTCGGTGCACTGTCAGACCTACTTGTAGGCAAGTCCCTGATGACAGTGCTCCAGCATACGCTGGGTTTTGATGTGAACAATCAGCAAGCGGTGCATATTAACAGTGCGTATGGCAGCACAAAAGATGAAAGTCTTGTGTTGGACCGGCTGCTGACTACGCAGGCCATGTGAATGACAGCATACGGCGCATTGCAGCTGTTTATAGGTTCGAAGATTGTCGTCTTCAAATGATCAAGAGCATTGACAACACTATGTCAGATCGTGCAACTGTAAATCATGCTACGATTTGTTTGTTGGAGTGGGAATGGGATAAATCGTTAAATGAGCTGAACTGTAATCTTCATCTCTCTGATACTGCCAGTACCTATAGGAGCAATCTCAAGGCACACGAACAGACACACGGCAAAAATTTTCGCCACGAATATATGGACCATGAACATAGAGCGATATAAGGATGGCAAGGGAGATTCCAAAGCTTTCGAGTTGTGGCTTGATGATTGTCACCTCAGCAACTCTTTCAGCTCAACACCCTAGTTGCTATAGTTGCCAAATATCAATAGTTTTATGATGTGTTTCTGAAGTTCTTGACCGAATCTGAACTCAATTGTTGCACTCTATAGAAGGCGATGACTGCAGATTTTAGCACAGGAACTGCGCGAATCGAATTTCAAGCTCTTGACCTGGTTGGTGTTTGCGGTCTGGATCGTGGAAAAAACGTTTCTACCAGCCAGCCTGCAATGTGTAACACATTGAAGCTTTTGGGTTTATTAAGTCTATCGTCACCAACAGTGCTTTTGCAAATATTGTTCTTATTAACGTGAACCTGTTTATTTTTGTCAGAATGCTTCCAACAAAGAAGAGAAAGAATACTCCCTCTGAAAATCCTGGTGTAGCGAGATCGTCAAGGGGGGGGGGGTTCTTGCTCTTTTCCTGCAGATGTAAAGAAAGGCCACTTGTTGTAACTGCCCATACAATGCAACAAGTCATTTTTAGAACCTAGCAAACTCCTAAAACGGGAAGTGTCATAAATCTGTGCAGGAAAACAACTGCTTTACCCAATTGTCATATCACATGTTCTGCTACAGAAGGCTTTCTGACAGGACAAAAATTGAACGGGCACAGAAAAGCACAGATGTTCCTAGACACCAGCAGTAGAGCTTAAGTTGAAGCTGATAACAGTGACACAGATGTTACCCTTCATATCCTAAGGAAATCAATCAGACTATCCGAATCAGAAGTACCAAAACCAACTAGTAGCAGAAGTTCATACATTCTGGCACCTGAGTGTATCATTTGTGAGCAAGAAAAATCTGTTGTGGACAACATTTCAGGAAAGAGAAAGGTGATGATAGCGACTCAAGACACCGAAAGCTCAAGTGATGGTGTTGGCGTCCAACGAAAACAGAGACGACGAGTTGGAGTTCATCCCAGCCTTCGTCCCTGTACCGTGTTCAATGTTTTGTATAACTTGTCAAGTGTGTGTAAATATTGTTAATACATGTAGATGTAAATGCTGTACAAAATAACTACACGAGTTGTTATATTCGTTTCCCTTACTGTAACAACACACATTAAATCAGGGCATAGCTGTGTAAAGACGCTGTATTTCCTTAGACCTTCACTGCAATTGCAGCCTACACCGACGAAAGCAAACGTGAAACAGTGGAGTACATTCGCATGTTCGACCGAATGTTCGACTGCCTGGACGTGCCTTCAGAATTTGAAGGTATTAGGAAGCTCAAGCCAGACCAGAATCCTTAAAAGTGTGAATGACCCCAGGTCTGAGGCAAGTAGGTTACTAATAGAGGTATTTGTCGTTGACTGCAGGTCGTACTGTACGAATGGAAACCACAAAAATGTATATTTATGAATAATAAATACACTTCTAGGTAGTCATTAAATAAGAAGATTTGCGTTTAATAACTTTGGGTATACATTTGTAATAGTTGATCGACCACAAGAATTTCTTCCAGACGACCAATCTAGCGCTCGCTTTGATAACACGGCAAGTTAGCGCTGTAGGTTTAGACACGCACCCATATAAGTAAAACAATGAATTTAAACCAAAGGCCAACTTACTGGATAAAGGTTCACTCATGTTGTTACTGGCAGCAATTTTATTCATGAACAGTGACAGCAGTTGTGGAGGTAGCGCAGTAGCTGTTATCCAAATGAGTTCATAAGGTCTTTCCTAAACGCCTTCACCGTTAGCAGATTGGTTTGGTGAAAACCGAGCAATGCAATGCAGGTGCGACAACCCATCAGTGCAGGAGTTCACAACAAAGAACTGAAATGAGCATCTACTATACAAGACAGCAAATGCGACTCGGCCGCAGTGAAAATGTTTGAGAAGTTTGGACTGGTGTGAAATAATTGAAAATGTAGGACAAAGATCTGTCCCTTGATTCAAATGGTTATTATTATTCTCAGACCCCAGTCCAAATTTTAGTGGAAAAAGAAACTTGAGTTTATCAATTGAGTACATTTGTAATAAAAACAACGAGATTTGTTTTTCAATTTCAACAAGTTTCGAAGTCTCAATAAGCGAGTACACATTTAAAGACACACAAATGGGTTAGGATGCAAATAAAGATCGCGATGACTTCCGAAATTTGATGTTATGAACCCTGTCTGTTCTTTCCTGCAGATCAGGATTACTTGTGGATTCAGGAACAAGATATGAATGAGGGTTCATGACAATATTGGTGAACGGCAAGATCTATTTAGCGTGTTGCAACTGTCATCGATATTGCCATCTTCTGTGATGTCATGCAGCCTTTTCTGATGAAAAGTTGAATGATGGCTTCGATTTCTTGAAAGAGCAAGGTATGCTATGTGATTGATGTTGAATTGTTCAACAGCTCATTGGTCACTTGTGAACGCTTAACTGTATGACACGCGAACTGGGTGCTCTGTCAAACCTACTTGCAGGGAAGTCCCTGATGATAGTGCTCCACCTTACGCTGGGTTTTGATGTGAACACTCAACAAGCGGTGCATATTAACAGTGCATATGTCAGCACAAAAGATGAAAACTTGTGTTGTCTGTAGATAAGCTGCCTGGAGGACCGGCTGCTGACTACGCAGGCCATGTGAATGACAGCATACGGCCTATTGCAGCTGTTTGTAAGTTAGAAGATTGTCGTCTTCAAATGATCAAGAACACTTACAACACTAACACTATGTCAGACCATGCAGCTGTCAATCATGCAACGATTTGTTTGTTGGAGTTGGAGCGGGATGAAACATTGAACGAGCTGAACTGTAATCTTCATCTCTCGGATATAATTGCCAGTACCTGTAGGAGCAATCTCAAGGCACACGAACAGAATCACGGCAAAGATGTTGGCCACGAATATATGGACCATGAACATAGAGCGATATAAGGATGGCAAGGGAGATTCCAAAGCATTCAAGCCGTGGCTTCATGATTGTCACCTCAGCAGCTCTTTCAACTCAACGCCTGCTTGCTATAGTTGCCAAATATCATCAGTTTTTTATGTTTTTGAAGTTCTTGACCGAATCTAAACTTAATTGTGCCACTCTAGAGAAGGCAATGACTGCAGATTTTAGCACCGGAACTGCACGAATCGAAATTCCAAGTTCTTGGCCTGTTTAGTGTTTGCGGTCTGAACCGTGGAAGAAACGTTTCTACCAGTCACCGTGCAATGTGTAATACATGTACATTGAAGCTTTTGAGTCTATTCAGACACTCATCACTAACAGTGCATACTTCAATTTTTGTTATAATTAACGTTAACCTATTTATATTTGTCAGAATGCCTCCAACAAACAAGAGAAAGATTACTCCCTCTGAAAATCCTGGTGTAGCGAGAAAGATCGTCAAGGGTTGGGGGTTCTTGTTCTTTTCCTGCAGAAGATGTAAAGAAAGGCTGCATGTTGTGTCTGCCCTTACAATGCAACAAGTCATATTCAGAACCTAGCAAACTCCTAAAAGAGGAAGTGTCTTTAATCTGGGTAGGAAAACAGCTGTTTTACCCAAGTGTCCTATCACACGTCCTGCTAGAGATGGCTTTCGGACAAGACAAAAATTGAATGGGCACAGAAAAGCACAGCAGTTTCTAGACACCAGCAGTAGAGCTAAAGTTGAAGCTGATACCAGTGACAAAGATGTTACCCTTGATATCCCAAGGAAATCAATCAGACTATCCGAATCAGAAGTACCAAAACCAACTAGTAGCAGAAGTTCATACATTCTGGCACATGAGTGTATCATTTGTGAGCAAGAAAAATCTGTTGTGAACAATATTTCAAGAAAGAGAAAGGTGATGATAGCGACTGGAGACACTGCAAGCTCAAGTAATGGTGTTGGCGCCCAACGAAAACGGAGACGACGAGCTGCAGTTCATCCCAGCCTTCGTCCCAGTACCGTGTTCAATGTTTGGTATAGCTTGTCAAATGTGTGTAAATATTGTTAATAGATGTAAATGCTGTAAAGACTAACTACATGAGTTGTTATATTCGTTTCCCTTACCGTAACACACATTAAATCAGTGCATAGCTGTTTAAAGACGCTGTATTTCCTTAGACCACCAGTGCAAGGGCATCCTACACCGACGAAAGCAAACGTGAAACAGTGGAGCACATTCGCATGTTCGACCGAATGTTCGACTGCCTGGACGTGCCTTCAGAATTTGAAGCCATTAGAAAGCTCAAGCCAGACCAGAATCCTTACAAGAGTGGGTGAGCTCAGGTTTGAGGCAAGTAGGTTACTAATGTAGGAATCTGTCGTTGACTGCAAGTCGTACTGTACGAATGGAGACCACTAACATGTATATTTATGAATAATAACTACACTTCTAGGTAGTCATTAAATAAGATTTGCTTTTAATAACTTTGGGTATACATTTGTAATAGTTGATCGACGACAAGATTTTCTTCCAGACGACCAATCTAGCGCCCGCTTTGATAACACGGCAAGGTAGCGCTGTAGGTTTAGACACGCACCCATACAAGCAAAATAATGAATTTAAACCAAAGACCAACTTACTGGATAAAGGTTCACTTATGTTGTTACTGGCAGCAATTTTATTGATGAACAGTGACAGCAGTTGTGGAGGTAGCGCAATACCTGCTATCCAAATGAGTTCATAAAGTCTTTACTAAACACCTTTACCGTTAGCAGATTGGTTTGGTGAACACCGAGCAATGCAATGCAGGTGCGACAAGCCATCAGTGCAGGAGTTCATAACAAAAAACTGAAATGAGCACCTACTATACAAGACAGCAAATGTGACTCGGTCGCAATGGAAATGTTTGAGAAGTTTGGACTGGTGTGAAATAATTGAAAATGTAGGACAACGATCTGTCCCTTGATTCAAATGGTTGTTATAATTCTCAGACCCAAGTCCAAATTTTAGTGGAAAAAGAAACTTGAGTTTATCAATTGAGTACATTAGTAATAAAAACAACGAGATTTGTTTTTCAATTTCAACATGTTTCGAAGTCTCAATAAGCGAGTACACATTTAAAGACACACAAATGGGTTAGGATGCAAATAAAGATCGCGATGACTTCCGAAATTTGATATGTTATGAACACTGTCTGTTCTTTCCTACAGATCAGGATTACTTGTGGATTCAGGAACAAGAAATCAATGAGGGTTCATGACAATATGGGTGAACGGCAAGATCTGTTTAGCGTGTTGCAACTGTCATCGATATTGCCATCTTCTGTGTTGTCATGCAGCCTTTTCTGATGAAAAGTTGAATGAAGGCTTTGAGTTTTTGAAAGAGCAAGGTATGCTATGTGATTGATGTTGAATTATTCAACTGCTCATTGGTCACTTGTGAACGCTTAACGGTTAACTATATGACACGCGAACTGGGTGCTTTGTCAAACCTACTTGCAGGGAAGTCCCTGATGACAGTGTTCCACCTTACGCTGGGTTTTGATGCGAACACTCAGCAAGCGGTGCATATTAACAGTGTGTATGTCAGCACAAAAGATGAAAGTCTTGTGTTGTCTGTAGATAAGCTGCCTGGAGGACCGGCTGCAGACTACGCAGGCCATGTGAATGACAGAATACGGCGCATTGCAGCTGTTTATAAGTTAGAAGATTGTCGTCTTCAAATGATCAAGAGCACTGACAAGACTATGTCAGACCATGCAGCTGTCAATCACGCAACGATTTGTTTGTTGGAGTTGGAGCGGGATGAAACATTGAACGAGCTGAAATGTAATATTTATCTCTCGGATATTATTGCCAGTACCTGTAGGAGCAATCTCAAGGCACACGAAGAGAATTACGGCAAAGATTTTGGCCACGAATATATGGACCATGAACATAGAGCGATAAAAAGATGGCAAGGGAGATTCCAAAGCATGCATGCCGTGGCTTGATGATTGTCATCTCAGCAGCTCTTTCAACTCAACACCCTGCTTGCTATAGTTGCCAAATATCATCTTCAGTTTTTTGATGTTTCTGAAGTTCTTGACCGAATCTAAACTCAATTGTGCCACTCTACAGAAGGCGATGACTGCAGATTTTAGCACAGGAACTGCACAAATCGAAATTCAAGTTCTTGGCCTGCTTAGTGTTTGCGGTCTGGACCGTGTAAGAAACGTTTATACCAGTCAGCGTGCAATGTGTAATACATTGAAGCTTTTGAGTCTATTAAGACACTCATCACTAACAGTGCATATTTCAATTTTTGTTATGATTAACGTTAATCTATTTATTTTTGTCAGAATGCTTCCAACAAAGAAGATAAAGATTACTCCCTCTGAAAATCCTGGTGTATCGAGAAAGATCGTCAAGGGTTGGAGGTTCCTTTTCTTTTCCTGCAGAAGATGTAAAGAAAGGCCGCATGTTGTATCTGCCCTTACAATGCAACAAGTCATTTTCAGAACCTAGCAAACTCCTAAAACGGGAAGTGTCTTCAATCTGTGCAGGAAAACACCTGCTTTACCCAATTGTCCTATCACATGTCTTCCTTCAGAAGGTTTCTGACAGGACAAAAGTTTAATGGGCACAGAAAGGCACAGCAGTTTCTAGACAACAACAGTAGAGCTAAAGTTGAAGCTGATAACAGTGACACAGATGTTACCCTTGATATCCCAAGGAAATCAATCAGACTATCCAAAACAGAAGTACCAAAACCAACTAGTAGCAGAAGTTCATACATTTTGGCACCTGAGTGTATCATTTGTGAGCAAGAAAAATCTGTTGTGGACAACATTTCAAGAAAGTGAACGGTGATGATAGTGACTTGAGACACCGCAAGCTCAAGTGATGGTGTTGGCGCCCAACGAAAACGGAGACGACGTGTTGCAATTCGTACCAGCCTTCGTCCCTGTACAGTGTTCAATGTTTTGTATAACTTGTCAAGTGTGTGTAAATATTGTTAATGGATGTATATGCTGTACAAAATAACTACATGAGTTGTTATATTCGTTTCCCTTATCGTAACAACACACATTAAATCAGTACATAGCTGTGTAAAGACGCTGTATTTCTTTAGACCTCCACTGCAATTGCTGCCTACTCCGATGAAAGTAAGCGTGATACAGTGGAGTACAGTGGCATGTTCGACCGAATGTTCGATTGCATGTACGTGCCTTCAGAATTTGAAGCCTTTAGGAAGCTCAAGCCAGACCAGAATCCTTAAAAGTGTGGGTGACCCCCATGTTTGAGGGAAGTAGGTTACTAAGTATAGGAATCTGTCGTTGACTGCAGGTCGTACTATACAAAGGGAAAACACAAACATGTATATTTATGAATAACATCTTATCTTCTAGGTTGTCAGCTAATATGAAGATTTGTGTTCATAACATTGGGTATTCACTTGTAATAGTTGATCGATCACAAGAGATTTTCTTTGAGACTGCCGATCTAGCACCGGTTTTAAACAAACGGCATGTTCGCGCTGTAGGTTTAGACATGCACCCATACGAGCAAAACAATGAATTTAAACCAAAGACCAACTTAGATTAATGAAGCTTCTGAATAAAGGTTCACTGGTGTTGTTACTGGCAACCATTTTATTCATGAACAGTGACAGCAGTTGTAGAGGTAAACCAATACCTGTTATCAAAAACGAGTTCATAAGGTCTTTACCTTTAGCAGATCGGTTTGGTAAACACCGAGCAATGTGTCGCAGGTGCGAAAACCCATCATTGTAGGATTTCCTAACAAAGAACTGAAACGAGCATCTAGTATACATGACAGAAAGTACGATTCGGTGGCAGTGGAAATGTATGAGAAGTCTGGCCCAGTAGCGAATGAATGTGGCATATTGTAGAGTGGACAACGCAATGCTTGTAGCTTCCACTAACCAAATCGTTGATGACAATACCCCGATTGAGGTGAATGCCCGGATACTGCCTGGATAAGTGTATTTCACCAATAACTGTGCCATAACTGGAAATATATGACAACGTTCTGTTCCTTAATTCAAATGGTGATTATCATTCTCAGACCCAAGTCCAAATTTTTGTTGAAAAAGGAACTTGAGTTGATCAACTGAGTACATTATTAATAAAAGCAACTAGATTTTTTCAATTTCAACATGATTCGAAGTTTCAACAAGTCAGTGCACATTTAAAGGCACACAAATGGGTTGAGATGCAAATAAAGATCTCATGTGTGATTTTTCATGAGTCGCCAAGTCTGATTTCGTCATGTTGGTGACAAACAGTCCTGCGACAGCAACACTGAACCTTACAAATGCGATGACTTTCGACATTTGATATATTACATGTATGTACCCAACCTGTTCTTTCCTACACTTCAGGGTTACTTTTGGATTCAGGAATAAGAAATGAAAGAGGGTTCGTGACAATGTTGGTGAACCGCAACATCTATTTAGCGTGTTGTAACTGTCATCGATACTGCCATCTTCTGTGATTTCATCGAGCCTTTCCTGATGAAAAATTGAATGATGGCTTTAAGTTCTTGAAGGAGCACGGTATGCAATGTGATTGATGTTGAATTATTCAACTGCTCATTTGTCACTTATGACCGCCTAGCTATATGACAAGCGAACTGGGTGCACTGTCAGACCTACTTGTAGGCAAGTCCCTGATGACAGTGCTCCACATTACGTTGGGTTTTGATGTCAACAATCAGCAAGCGGTGCATATTAACAGTGCGTATGTCAGCACAAAAGATGAAAGTCTTGTGTTGTCTGTGGATGAGCTGCCTAGAAGACCGACTGCTGACTACGCAGGAAATGTGAATGACAGCATACGGCATATTGCAACTGTTTATAAGTTCGAAGATTGTCGTCTTCAAATGATCAAGAGCATTGACAACACTATGTCAGACCATGCAACTGTAGATCATGCTACGATTTGTTTGTTGGAGTGGGAATGGGATAAATCATTGAATGAGCTGAACTGTAAACTTCATCACTCTGATATTGCCAGTACCAGTAGAAGCAATCTCAAGGCACACGAACAGACACACGGTAAATATTTTGGCCAAGAATATGTGGACCATGAACACATAGCGATACAAGGATGGCAGGGGAAAGNCAAAGACCAACTTAGATTAATGAAGCTTCTGAATAAAGGTTCACTGGTGTTGTTACTGGCAACCATTTTATTCATGAACAGTGACAGCAGTTGTAGAGGTAAACCAATACCTGTTATCAAAAACGAGTTCATAAGGTCTTTACCTTTAGCAGATCGGTTTGGTAAACACCGAGCAATGTGTCGCAGGTGCGAAAACCCATCATTGTAGGATTTCCTAACAAAGAACTGAAACGAGCATCTAGTATACATGACAGAAAGTACGATTCGGTGGCAGTGGAAATGTATGAGAAGTCTGGCCCAGTAGCGAATGAATGTGGCATATTGTAGAGTGGACAACGCAATGCTTGTAGCTTCCACTAACCAAATCGTTGATGACAATACCCCGATTGAGGTGAATGCCCGGATACTGCCTGGATAAGTGTATTTCACCAATAACTGTGCCATAACTGGAAATATATGACAACGTTCTGTTCCTTAATTCAAATGGTGATTATCATTCTCAGACCCAAGTCCAAATTTTTGTTGAAAAAGGAACTTGAGTTGATCAACTGAGTACATTATTAATAAAAGCAACTAGATTTTTTCAATTTCAACATGATTCGAAGTTTCAACAAGTCAGTGCACATTTAAAGGCACACAAATGGGTTGAGATGCAAATAAAGATCTCATGTGTGATTTTTCATGAGTCGCCAAGTCTGATTTCGTCATGTTGGTGACAAACAGTCCTGCGACAGCAACACTGAACCTTACAAATGCGATGACTTTCGACATTTGATATATTACATGTATGTACCCAACCTGTTCTTTCCTACACTTCAGGGTTACTTTTGGATTCAGGAATAAGAAATGAAAGAGGGTTCGTGACAATGTTGGTGAACCGCAACATCTATTTAGCGTGTTGTAACTGTCATCGATACTGCCATCTTCTGTGATTTCATCGAGCCTTTCCTGATGAAAAATTGAATGATGGCTTTAAGTTCTTGAAGGAGCACGGTATGCAATGTGATTGATGTTGAATTATTCAACTGCTCATTTGTCACTTATGACCGCCTAGCTATATGACAAGCGAACTGGGTGCACTGTCAGACCTACTTGTAGGCAAGTCCCTGATGACAGTGCTCCACATTACGTTGGGTTTTGATGTCAACAATCAGCAAGCGGTGCATATTAACAGTGCGTATGTCAGCACAAAAGATGAAAGTCTTGTGTTGTCTGTGGATGAGCTGCCTAGAAGACCGACTGCTGACTACGCAGGAAATGTGAATGACAGCATACGGCATATTGCAACTGTTTATAAGTTCGAAGATTGTCGTCTTCAAATGATCAAGAGCATTGACAACACTATGTCAGACCATGCAACTGTAGATCATGCTACGATTTGTTTGTTGGAGTGGGAATGGGATAAATCATTGAATGAGCTGAACTGTAAACTTCATCACTCTGATATTGCCAGTACCAGTAGAAGCAATCTCAAGGCACACGAACAGACACACGGTAAATATTTTGGCCAAGAATATGTGGACCATGAACACATAGCGATACAAGGATGGCAGGGGAAAGATTCCAAAGCATTCAAGCCGTGGCTTGATGATTCTCACCTCAGCAGCTCTTTCAGCTCAACACCCTACTTGCTATAGTTGCCAAATATCAAGTTTTATGATGTGTTTCTGAAGTTCTTGACCGCATCTAAACTTAATTGTGCCACTCTATAGAAGGCGAAGACTGCAGGTTTTAGCACAGAAACTGCGCGAATCGAATTTCAAGTTCTTGACCTGGTTGGTGTTTACAGTCTGGATCGTGGAAAGAAACGTTTCTACCAGTCAGAGTGCAATGTGTCATACATTGAAACTTTTGGGTTTATTAAGACTCTCATCACCAACAGTGCATATTTCAATTTTTGTTCTTATTAACTTTAACCTATTTATTTTTGTCAGAATGCCTCCAACAAACAAGAGAAAGATTACTCCCTCTGAAAATCGTGGTGTAGCGAGAAAGATCGTCAAGGGGGGGGTTTCTTGTTATTTTCCTGCAGAAGATGTAAAGAAAGACCGCATGTTTTATCTGCCCTTACAATGCAACAACTCATTTTCAGAACCTAGCAAACTCCTAAAGCGGGAAGGGTCATAAATCTGTGCAGGAAAACAGCTGCTTTACCCAATTGTCCCATCACATATCCTGCTACAGAAGGTTTTCTGACAGGACATAAATTGAACTGGCACAGCAAAGCACAGCAGTTTCTAGACACCAGCAGTAGAGCTAAAGTTGAAGCTGATAACAGTGACACAGATGTTACCCTTGATATCCCAAGGAAATCAACCAGACTGTCCCAATCAGAAGTATCAAAACCAACTAGTAGCAGAAGTTCACACATTCTGGCACCTGAGTGTAACATTTGTCAGCAAGAAAAATCTGTTGTGGACAACATTTCAAGAAAGTGAAAGGTGATGATAGTGACTCGAGACACCGCAAGCTCAAGTGATGGTGTTGGCGCCCACCGAAAACGGAGATGACGAGTTGCAGTTCAACCGAGCCTTCGTCCCTGTACCGTGTTCTACCAGTCAGAGTGCAATGTGTCATACATTGAAGCTTTTGGGTTTATTAAGACTCTCATCACCAACAGTGCATATTTCAATTTTTGTTCTTATTAACTTTAACCTATTTATTTTTGTCTTTACTAAATACTGTTACCGGTACCAGAATGGTTTTTTGAACACCGCGCAATGCAATACAGGGCGACAACCCATCAGTGTACATGAAGGAGTTCACAACAAAAGAACTGAAATGAGCACCAACTATACAAGACAGCAAATGCGACTCGGTTGCAGTGGAAATGTTTGAGAAGTTTGGACTAGTGTGCCATAATTGAAAATGTATGACGATCTGTCCCTTGATTCAAATAGTTAGTATCATTCTCAGTCCCAAGTCCAATTTTTTGTGGAAAAAGAAACTTGAGTATATCAATTGAGTACAGTAGTGAAGCCTCAATAAGCGAGTACACATTTAAAGTCACGCAAATGGGTTGGGATGCAAATAAAGATCGCGATGACTTCCGAAATTTGATATGTTATGAACCCTGTGTGTTCTTTCCTACAGCTCAGGATTTCTTGGGGAATCAGGAACAAGAAATAAAAAACGGTTGATGACAATGTTGGTGAACGGCAACATCTATTTAGCGTATCACAACAGTCACCGATATTGCCATCTCCTGTGTTGCCATGCAGCCTTTTCTGATGAAAAGCTGAATGAAGGCTTTTAGTTCTTGAAAGAGCACGGTATGCTATGTGATTGATGTTTAATTATTCAACTGCTCATTTGTCATTTGTGAACGATTAACTATATGGCACGCGAACTGGGTGCTCTGTCAAACCTACTTGTAGGGAAGTCCCTGATGACAGTGCTCCACCTTACGCCGGGTTTTGATGTGAACACTCAGCAAGCGGTGCAAATTAACAGTGCATATGTCAGCACAAAAGATGAAAGTCTTGTATTGTCTGTAGATAAGCTGCCTGGAGGACCGGCTGCTGACTACGCAGGCCACGTGAATGACAGCATACGGCATATTGCAGCTGTTTGTAAGTTAGAAGATTGTCGTCTTCAAATGATCAAGAGCACTTACAACACTATGTCAGACCATGCAGCTGTCAATCATGCAACGATTTGTTTGTTGGAGTTGGAGCGAGATGAAACATTGAATGAGCTGAACTGTAATCTTCATCTCTCGGATATTATTGCCAGTACATGTAGGAGCAATCTCAAGGCACACGAACAGAATTACGGTAAAGATTTTGGCCACGAATATATGGACCATGAACATAGAACGATATAAGGATGGCAAGGGAGATTCCAAAGCATTCAAGCCGTGGCTTCATGATTCTCACCTCAGCAGCTCTTTCAACTCAACACCCTGCTTGCTATAGTTGACAAATATCATCAGTTTTTTTATGTTTCTGAAGTTCATGACCGAATTTAAACTTAATTTTGCCACTCTACAGAAGGCGATGACCGCAGATTTTAGCACAGGACTTGCACGAATCGAAATTCAAGTTCTTGACCTGGTTGGTTTTTGCAGTCTGGACCATGGAATAAACGTTTCTACCAGCCAACGTGCAATGTGTAATACATTGAAGCTTTTGGGTTTATTGAGACTCTCATCACCAACAGTGTATATTTCAATTTTTGTTCTTATTAACTTTAACCTATATATTTTTGTCAGAATGCCTCCAACAAAGAAGAGAAACATTACAACCCCTGAAAATCCTGGTGCAGCGAGAGAGATCGTCAGGGGGCAATTCTTCTTTTCCGGCAGATGTAAAGAAAGACCACATGTTGTATCTGCCCTTACAATGCAACAAGTCATCTTCAGAACATGGGAAACTCCTAAAATAGAAAACCTTGTCCCATTGTGAACAGAAGTCTGACAAATATAAAAACTAGTCATGTGCCAACACAACAAGATACGCAGAAGCTTTTCTCACTCAAGCTCTTGAGCTAACTAAGGATCCAACCATTGCAGGCACTTCTAGACCAAGATGTCCCAGTCCAGTCTTGTCTGGAGCTACTTCTCAGGCAACGACTCAGCAACCGACCACTCCGTTAGATCGACTTGTAAGAAAAAGACTTAGCGCCACCGAATGTGCAATTGGCTAAAGGATAACCTTTGTCAGCAAAGACAAAAGCATTGAAAGAAGAAATATAAGGCAGCCGTATCATCACTTTGCAGACAGCTAAAAATAGAAAAGGTGTGAAGAAAAAGTGGATAGGTGGCGCTTCGAAACATGGCGGGTGTGTTTTACAATTCGAGAACATAGCCTGCAAAAATGTCAGCACTAAAGCCTAACCATGGAAGCGATCACATTTATTCAAGGCATGAAATCTGCACTCCAGGACTCGGATATAAAGGGACTGTTCATACAAATGTTTGAACGTACTCTCAATGAAGCCTGTCTTCAAAGATATGCTACAGAAACAACAGGAGGGAATTGACAGTCTGTTAGATTTGCTAAAACCACAGCTTTGTTTTTTGCTGCTTTTATTTTTTCAAAAAAGCACAAAAGTCCTAACTGTTTATAGCTTCTCACACAAACTCGGAATATTTTAAAAAGAATTCCTAACCACATTCCGGAGAACACTGCACAAAGGATAATTATATCTGAATGTTTCAAATAAATTCTATCCAGCCAAAGCTAGTTGAACTTGATCATTTCTCTAGGCTTTGACATAACAATACAGAACATTGGGTGCCTGATATTTTGAGAAAAGTAGTATTATTCTGTACCCTTCGAACTCTTTATGCTTTGAAGATACAATTTAGTTTTCCATGATAACAGAGTGTTCACATGAAAACAAATCACACCAAAAAGGATGCTCTTCAGATATCTGACGCTTATCAGACATCTGATCTGCGTTCTTATCCTCCACACCACCGCACAACAGATCTGCCCTCTTATTGGAAAAAGGCATAACATAACATAAGGTTAGGTTCTGTTCGCCCACGGTGATCATCGCACTTGAATGGCCTGAAAATTTGCAATGGGAACATTCCTGTTATGAAAGTAAGTATAGAAAATGCTTACTTAGTTGCAACACAGCAGATAGGATACATCTGTTAACGCATGTATTAAGTCACTTAGATGTCGTATCTGCCTTCTTACAAAACTCCCCCATGAAAGTCTTGTAAGACAACGATGACCTTTAAAGTAAACAGGGACATTTAGGGGCTCTTTCTTTTTAAGTCTGTGTATTTGTCTTACTCAACAAATACACAGACAAAACAATCACGCATTGATATTCTCGAAACAGCAGCCTGGCTACATGTCATTTTTAAAGTCTTACAAATTAAAGCTTAATGAAAGTCTACAGACTTTGATGGTCTCAAATACAGCAAGTATACGAGCTATCGAGAACTCCATGTCAAAGCGTCAAATTTGATCTGTTCAAATACTTGGTACAAGCTGCCACTGGATTGACTGTACTCTGTGATATCAAGTGGTATCGACTCATTCTGTTCTTTGGCTTCCCGTTCTTGTTGCTCTTTTATGACACCAACCTCCTATAACACGGACAACAACAATAGTGCAAAAGAGTGTGGACAAAAAACTCCAACTCAAATGAGTTTGAAATTGCCACCTGTTCGAGATGATTCTCTACGGGCGACATAACCAAGTAGCAAAGTAGTGACTGATTACATGGGCCTGTATACAGTGGCCTTAAGGAGAGGTTATTTCTCCGTTAAAAAACACGTACAATAACATATATTATAAAACGGTCTTTTCCCGCATTACTGTGATAACAAATTACACGTGCACTTTCTGTAAAAGCACGATTCTCCTCAACTACAGAAAGCAGCACATTTCCATCTTAACTGTTGCCGTAACGTTTGAATCACCTTTACAATGTTGGTCTTCAAGTCACCCGCCAGTTCATACTCGCCATCTGCCAGGTGTGGTGAGTTGCTAATGAGGTCAAACTTGAGAGTTGATGAATGAGCGTGGGACTCAGCCAGGGTGATACGGACCTGTAACAAGACACCAAGGGCAACAGTCAGGAAACTGATCTTCAAAACAGATTAAGATATCAGATGGAGCCAGTGTGGTTTGTCTCGGGTTAAGGAGTTCATTTCACAGAGTCAAAACCAATGCTATGAATCATGAATGACCTAGAGACAAATATGTGACCATCTTTCTATGCATAGTACTGTATTTGAACTACCTGGGTTTATCAGCAGGGTCAGTGTGTTCCAGTTCAAGCAGAGTACCAATCAAATATCGTGTAATCAGATTTTTCATATTCAACCAATCAACCAATGAGTGTCTGAAGACAATGTCAGGGATGCAATTGAGCATGTCAGACAAACACGAGTCGAAGGTAGGAAGAACACCAGGTCCAGATGAAACATATGGTGGTATCTTGAAGACAAGTACAATCTCGATAGTCTAACTAAATTGAATAGGTCCGTGGTTCTGGAGACTGCTTTACTATAATAGCTGCATAAGTAGTGCAAGTTTGTATGCATGTAACAAACTGTTTCATATTAAAAACCATGTAGTCAGCTGAAAACTCATAAATTTACCGTAACATGGTCAAAAATGTGATACGTATGTGACCCGTGAACACTGTCTACTGTCGCCATGGTATCTGTGATTGACAGTTTGCCAGGCACCCATTCACATTTTCCCAGATGGACAGAGATTACCTCCCCTGACCTGTTCCTCAAGTAAACACCACCTTTTATACTGTACCTAATAAACCAAAAATGAAATTATAATAATACTAGTGACAAGGGTAAACAAAATAATTTGTTAATATTCTAAATGGCCATGCCAGTTTTAAAGTAAAGACAACAAATTTTCTAACTATTGTAAGACAGATAACAACGCTAGTCATCATGACCACATTACCACAAACATTTTATGTCTGGTCTGCACGGCACCTGTTGGCCATATCACCATTATGTATACGATCGCATTATACTGAACCCTGTGACTAATACATGTAATATTATAAAGGCAACAAAATTATATTTCAACGCAATTAATCAATTGATCAACACCTTCTCAAATCTAGGAAACTTCACACTTAAAACAGTTTGTTCTCATATTCACTAACTTACAGACATACTGATTCATTTGCAAATATTTAGCAGCAGTCACAAGACAGAGTAGAGGAATTTCTATAATCTGGAGGTAGATCCATAAATAATGGCCTTATTAAAATCAAACAGGCAGTTACATGTATATTTATTTAAAGAACTGTGAAAAAACAATTACCTGGGAATGTAAATGAGAAAGCCATTAGCCCTGATCTGGAAAATGACCCCATCCACAGTACAGGCGGGGTCCTCTGGTGGCCTGTTTTTGAAGTACAGTGCTTGGAAGAGTTCCTGGGACTCACGCTGAGCATGCTGAGAAGACTGGAAGGACAGTGCATAACATGACGTCACAAATTACTGACATTTTCAGCTCTTGATAGTTTATTTTTCAATCCAAAAAACTGGTTTTAGGCAACAACAAGAAATTGAAACCAAGACAGAAGCAAGATTTCACATGATGTAAGTTTTTCATATGTGATCATCAGGATAATACCAGCCACAGAACAAATAACGACAGAATTCTCAATAACATACGCATCTCGACAGATTGCATGCGTGTATGGACAAGCCTTAGACAAAACAATGTCATCGTCCATCTACAACTGGGTTGAGAGAAATCTTCATTGACGTAACAGAAATGGCGAATTTTCCTCCATAGCCGTTATGTGTTTTTGTCAGCCAGACAGACGGTTTGCTTGGAGTCATTAGCTTGACCTCCACTGCTACCAGGGCTACAATTTTTTGTCAGGTAAAACACTTATTTACCCACAGATCATATTATTAATTATTAGTGAGATATGGCTTATTTTACAAATTCTTGCCCAAGTAAAAAACCAACACCTCATTATTAGCTCAAATGATGAAAATAAAAACCAATGGACGAGGCATGACGACATATGTCGTTTAAAGGGAGTAGTCGAGAGCTATCATCGAAGGCTGTGTTGTCTGCTGCCGATCTGCAAAAATTAGCCAGCCATTCGTCTATTGTTCCAACCGGTCCACGACTGGTGACAAAAATTCTTGAGCTGTGCTGTCACGCAACATTTCTATTAACTTAAGATTGAAGTTCAGAAATCTGATTAAGTCACACTTGAGGAAAACATACTCATAACTGTTAACTACTGAGATAATTTCTATAAATTGTTTCTGGACTATGATTACCTCTTAAATTCCATGGCTAAATCTTTTCAGCAATTGTGAAGTAAGACTCGATTTCTGTCTTAAATCTTTCGTTTTCACAAAACGGACCCCTGGTGTAGAGTTGCCAAATCAAATTTTATTCAATGAAGACTGCACTACATTCCTTTAAGCAACTGATACAGTGACCCAAAACTTTCTCAGGGGACGTGAGCCTACCCTGTGCTTTGTGTTGATGTGGCGACTCAGTTCGGTCAGTTCCTTGTTGCTAAGCAACCCTTTGTCATCATGGTCACAACTAACACACCTCATGAGTAGCCTATGGACCTGAGAGTAAAACCGTGTGGACAAGGTGAGCACATATTAAATCAATTGGAAAACCCTGTCTAAAACTTTAATACCTAGCGCACATTAAAAGATAAATAAAAGTGAATACAAAAATTGCCAACACAAGATATCCAACCTTGAATCTAAATACTTGTCTTAAAAGTTCTCATTGCAACTAGTGTTAAGCAGGAAATCATGGTAAAACAATAACAGAAAAATGCAGATTCCTTTTCTGTGCTAGTGTGGCAGTAATAGATTTTGTCAGCCATGTCTTTGGCTTGAAAAAGCATTATTTGGAATGATGTTTTGTCTAATTTGATTTTCTTTCTAACTGTACGTACACCCCAACAAATTGCTTTCTCATCTGGGACGATGTCTAGATTTTCACTTCAATAGCATTTTCATTACTCTTGAAGCCTCCTTCATATGCTCTGTTGCACCTGTATGTATATCGGTGCAAATTTACACCAGAATGCAAATCCTGACCATGTGAACGGGGTTATAAAGACAGAGCTCAGAGATGCGGGAGAAAGTTGAGTGAAACAAACATCAGTCAGTGTAGCTGGGATGTGATCCCGCCTCTCATAAATGACAGTTTGGAGCCAGCGGGAGACAATGTCCACACTGAGAACCTTTCAAGCAGCTACAAACCTGCTTTCTGCCAAAAACTAACACTCGATTTACCTAGAACACTTGACATAAATTGGTCTTAGCTTGTTCTTTCAAAAGAGAGAATATGATTTTGCGGGTTGGAAGAACTAACAATTCATTATTGCTCGAGAACAGGCTGGATAGGTTGGCTTATAAGTGTCCCCTTTTATGCCTCAAGAATGGCCAACAGCAAAAACGAGCTGCCAGGTCTTTATGTGATTAAAAATAACTTCTCACCCGTGGAAGAAAAAATCCCAATTTAAAGTGCATGGCAAAAGTACTGTGACAAAATGAAACATAATCTTCCATCATGACGGCTGCTGAGAAGCCAAATTCATTGTGACCGTGAATGAATGATAATTAACACAAAAGTTGGTACAAGGTGGCTAAACAATTCATAATTAACATTTTGCCTCCAGAATAGCAACTAACAGTCGTTAAGGAAATTAGCCATCATGACAAGAAATGGTACTTTTTCTTATTACTTTTGTCTCATACTGTAAGTAGCAGGTGGTCTAATTCAAATAGTAAACTGTTTGGTGGCTGGTGGGTCCACTGGAGTTTCAAGCAATACTTACGATAACATCGGCGTATCTCCTGATGGGTGAAGTGAAGTGTGTGTAGAAGTCGAGAGCGAGGCCATAGTGAAAGAACTGGTCACGACTTAGTGAGCCCGTACAGAAGTATGAAGCCTGGGACATGGCCAGGGTGGCTAGGGTGCGCAGTAACTGCAACGGCAAATATCGTAACTAAACTACAGTCCACAGGGTGTGGAAACAACACGACTGCCCCACTCAGTAAAACATGTCTCACTGCTCACTATTAGGTGTTAGGTATGAGGTTGTTAATCCATAAGCCACCCCTCATGAAGCAATACCATGCAGAGAGGGCACTAAACCAGAACATTGGGGCATGCTGCGGCAGAGATTGGAGCTTCAGTACTGCATTATGCACGCCTTTGTACATTATGTTATTGTATCAGTGTACTGACTAACTGTAATATCGATGCCTGATGACAATATTTAGCAATATTGGAATGATGAAACCAAGCACAGTGTCTTGTTTTTCCTACATTCTATTTACCAAGAACTGAAATTATCCGTTCACTCTCTGAAAATTTGTGCCCGAACTCATAAACACAGTTCACTGACCACCAAACACAGTACTTAACTGATAAAACACGGCTTGCGTGTCCAAAAACACAATTCAGTGATTCACAAAGTCATGCATGGCATGATGCTGATGTTTAACATTGGGCAGTCAGTGAGCCGTGTTTATAGTAAGCCAGGAGTAATAATGTTTTTTGATTCCGTAAGTTGTGTTTCGTGAGTGCAGGAGCATGCTGGGCAGTGGCGTTTGTGAATAAGTGAACAGAGTTTACCAGACAAGTCAGTCCTGCTATTGACGAACATCACGAGTGCGTCAGTTGTGTAGTTTCCAATCCCGACATCAAAAACATAAGCGTGGAATGACACTTCAGTGACTAAACCCACATGCATTTGATTAAATCCACCAAAAATGAACACCGTTTAAGCAATATACAACATCTTTGCTCCAAACACATTTCTAATACATGAAACAACACTAGGCCAATACCTGAAGTCACCAATCAACACACCTTTCAACAGACAATCGAGCACATTATCTAAAAACATTCTTCTTCATTTTTCAAACCCAACAGCAGCTTGTGGTTAAAGCTGTAACAAAAGGGAACAATCTGACGTACCTTGTTGACAACAGGATCTGAAGGGTCTACTGCTGTTTCCAAGGACTGTGCCAGGGTCTTGTTGGAGTTGGTGACAATGTCAAATCCCCTGGAGAGAGCACACTGCTTCAGCATGTCAAACTGTTCTTGTAGGGGCAGGGGATGGTGTCGCAACTATAGGGGACAGAGAAGGACCAGGTGAGAATCAACAGATGAGAAACAATAGATAGTTTTACATGGTTTCCTGTAGAAGTCTTGAGTTTGGGCTGAAACGCAAATTCTGGTCTCCCCTAGGAAACCCAATTCCATGAACATTGGACTTGCCAAAACTTCGGTAAGAAAAATGGTCATGTTGAAGAAACGCTCACTGTGGCATTTACGCAACACTGAAGCAACTGTGTTGGCACTGATAAAGATTGCTCAGTTTCAGACAGTTAGCGGTAATCCAAAGCAAAAACTTAGTACTCGATAAAGTACATAACAGGACAGGGCATTAAGTCACCAGTTGACTAAACAGACCCATACCAGAGACTGTTGAGGGAAGTGCTGATAGATCTTTTTAGCTACCCAGTGGTTGGCAAAGATCATGCACTCGGCGATCGTCTCGTGCACTTCGAGAGGCTGAAATATATCAGTTGAGAGATTACTTTCCTGCAACTATAACTCGCACTGCAGGATGACAAAATTTCATGAAAACAACACAGCGTACACTGTATAAGTTACGTAATTGGATACAAAATAGCATTACGATGGGTCATTCTGGCCATTATGATGGTGAATTGTGCCTGCACCTGGCTGTCATGGAGGGAAATTCTGCTTGTGATCAGCCATTATGAGAGGGAATTCTGGGTAATTTCATCCGATTACTTTTGTCGTGTGTTTTAAATGATTATACTTGACCCCAATAGAACCCTGACCTAAGCAGAATATTACCCAATTATCGCTGAAATTCTTCAATGATGTTGTTTCAAACATTTGAAGCTCATTAACGGCAGACATCACAGTATGCATGTGAAGCACACAGAAACACACACCTGCTTCGGGATAAGGTTCTCAACTTGACGTGTGTCGTCTAACCTCACTTGAACTTCTGACCCCTCCAGCTCCAGAGCGCCATCTACCAGCCTTCTTGCCTTCAAGTGGCGTGCTATGTCCATCAGTGACGTAATGGTTGAGCGGAGGATTGAGATCCTGTAACGACAATCAATGCACGACACCGGCTCATAGACAATGGATAAAAGTATATTCTTCGTTTTTTCCCCACTTCATAACCACTTTAATTTGAAACCATACGGTACATCTTTCCCAGACAAGGATTAGATCATATCCAGATATTACATTATTGTAGACAAAGATGAACCAATGAACACACTTGTTAATATTAAAGTTCACCATCATTCAATTGTTGATGAGTCAATGAATGCCACGCCCACCTTAGCGTCTACATCCATTATTTGCTAAGGAATGATGTCCCACTGTACACTGCTGCAATATTAATAACTCTTACATTTACTGTTAGGTTGCCATTCGCCATTTTGACACCAATTAACTTCAACCGTAGCAAAATTGTAAAGCATACACTTTGTAAAAAGTCAGAGTGAGATGCGTATAGCATTGTTCTTTTGTCTAAGACAACTTCAAAGCGTGTTAGCTGCCTTACCTTTCAAGAACAAATTTTAAATGAAAGATTTTTCTACCTCTGCAAACGAGGATATAACTGATTTTGAAATGAGGAAATTTGATTGGCTGGTCAGAATTTGATTGGCTGGTCAGTTTTGTCTAGAAAGAGATGCTTACCAGGGCTCTAATAAACCAAACACCACCATCAGACAGCGAACAACTACAGCTGTACAATTATATAACTTTCAAGCTAGACAGACGTCGACAAAACACCACCAAACTGGGATAATTATTTTCTACTTGCTCCATTTTGTTTAATATTCCTCACAACAAAACAGCATTTTTGTCAAAGTTCAATATGAAGTTATTCTGCCCAAACACAGGTTGTTTATCTATGTATTGCATGTGTGAAGTAAGCTGTGTCGGTTTCGACAACTTTGACGGAGCAAATCCTGTCGATATTTTATCGAGACTCAGAAAGATCCGAAATGGATTCCAGAAAAAAATTGGCATTTTTGAGGCTGAAACTCTTTAAACTTTCAACATTGTCCAATACAGTTTGAGAACTACACTTACACTTGTGCACACCATTTGTTTTACCACCCATTGAGATCAGACGACAGTTGGGTTACTCACCTTTCATGTAATATACGCTCATCCGTCAGTGACTGCAATTCTGGAACATGTTGAACTATGTCTTCATTAGAAGCACCGTCGTGAATTGACTGGGCCATCTGCAGGTTGAAAGTTAAGATCTCAGATGATGATTGTCTGGTAGTGAAGGATGGATACAAAGGGGAACAAAATTGGTGGAAATTAGCTGGAGGCAGGAAGGACTGAAGAGTACAATACTCAACACAACAGGTGTATAAAAAATTTTCACCGCAGACCTCCCAGCAATGACCCATCTTCCAACAAACCCTCTTAACTTTTTATTTGCGATAACAACTATACAAAAAGGCATGGGGTTCCCAACGACTTAACAGCAAACTGAAATTTCACTTATTCAACGACAAAGACAAACATGTATTTGAGGACAGTAAGTGAGAAACTACAGTACAAGGCAATTTTTACACAAAGTGACATGGAACTCTCCATTATGACAGCTGGGCGGAAGCCAAATTCAGATTAATCTTCCGTCCTAACCAAGAATGAAGGGAAAATGACAGGACAGTTGTAAGGTAGGTAAGTCATTGATGCACAAATACTTATTACCAGTCATTTTACCGTTAACAAAATTAGACCTCACGACAGGGAAATGGTATTTTGTGGGATTACTTTTGTCTAGACTTGTACTGTAGGTATCGAAAGTAAAGCAAGTGTGCTTCCCAAAGACATGCCTGCATTCGGACAACAATGCAGTCCCCTTATAATATGAATATCCTCATGGTGATAAACATGCTCCTACTGTCAGTCAATTCAGAAGTAAAAAACAGGGAGACTTATTCATTAGCGCCATCTAGTGAATATCGTGTCACCCACTGGTTGTTAAGTAAAAGGCTGAGATACTATTACGGCAGTCGTGTAATACAAGTGATCAGTATGAGATTGTTGAGCATTGCACGTTTAAGCAGAGCTATTCACTGCCACAGACAGTATAACACCAACAACAACCCATAATACAAGTTATATATTGAACATTGTTCATATAATATGACTATTACCTTGGGCCGGAGTGTTGAATGTTTTGATTTAAATTTTCTACGTTTACAAAAATGGAGTCAAGAAATAAGACAAGCACATTTTGTTCTTTATTACACGTCGACCAGAATAAAACTCATTAAGTATAATTTTTACTGAAAGGGATATTATCAGTCAGAAAAAATGGTTTTCTGAGATCTACCCCTGATGCAGAGTCAAACTCGCGTCTTCAGCGGTAACAATCCAAAGCTTTGCTGGGGGAGCTGAACCTTACTGCATCAATTGCACAACATTCTGAGCTTATCTGACCAGTTACGTCACTGGTTTCAGTAAATGACTGGCCGACAAC
Organism: Phoronis australis; assembly: GCA_002633005.1. Taxonomy (NCBI): domain Eukaryota; kingdom Metazoa; phylum Phoronida; family Phoronidae; genus Phoronis; species Phoronis australis. The sequence goes on along the minus strand of NMRA01000298.1, from coordinate 415,390 downwards.
ATTCATGTGATAATTGGCAATTTGCAATCAATTCACATGAACAAAGTTAACATGGATTTGATTGTTTTGCAGCTCTGGTGAACAATAATCCCCATAAACGCAATTTTCAACTGTTGAGCCAATTGTACCTCAGGCCACTTCACTCCTGTTTTAACTTTAAGTTGGTCATTTTATCCTGCCAATGCAGCACTCAATAAAACTTTAAAATTCAAAACAACAATTTCTTCAATTTACAACACAGTTTTACACTAGCTTCACCACACCTCGAGGGATTATTTCTACCCTGCCTACCACACGTTACCTCGTAAAACAGCTTGTACTGAGAGCGGATGACAGTGCGTCCATACCAAACATTCTGAACTTCACAACTCGCGTCTAGCTCCCAGATAACAGAGACGGCAAACCTACAACAAGGTTACAGAATGTCAGAGAGCATGGCATAGAACACACACCCAAATTCACCTCGAACCAGTGATCTATATGGAAATGAGGTACCAAATCAGAGTAAAAGTTCCTAAATTTGAGTTTTATTAAAAACATTCAGAACACGATTATTTAGAAAATTGACAAACATGTTTTGACAGAAAACAGATCAAATTTCCAAGCAAAACTTTTGGATTAGATCTCCAGCAATTTGTAATTCACTTTCTCTGGATTTCCCTCCAGTTTTTCAATACACCTTCAATAAATCCAGACAAATTGGATCATGGATCTTGCCAATTTCTCAGAAGTTACATTAATTTTTGTCATAATACAAGGCAGATGTGTAGCTCAGTAGTCCAAGCCAAGAACACAAATATGCAGGACCAATGTTCACGCATTAAGACACTATTGAACATTGCACTAAACATGATTTGCTCATTCAAAGCCAAGGATGGACGGATGGAAATTAAACCTGAACATACAATTTGGGATTAGTCTAACATCTGAAATAAACACGCTGCAAAACTGCCAACCCACAAACACATTCAGACTTCAAGTCATCATGACGATAGGAACACCATACCTGTCCACGCCGCTGACGAGAGAGCAGAGATCAGCACTGAGTACCTCAGGTAACATGTCGTAACGCCTGTCGGCAAGGTAGACTGTTGTTGACCTTGCCTGCGCCTCAAGGTCTGTGAGACTTCCCGGCCTGACAAAGTGGGAAACGTCTGCAATGTGCACACCAAGCTCTCGACGACCGTCGTCCAGTATCCTGAAAGAGCAGATCAATGACTCTCGTTGAAAATCACCAACAGAGGGCGCTTTGTCTAAACAATGCCTCAACCTAATGTGCGAGGGAACAAAATGAGTGATTGTTGGTGACATCTGCTGAGAAGAGTGAACAAATAGAGTTCAAACATAAAAGGCAAATTCAAGACATTTGCTTTGCATCTTTTGGTGGAACAAAAATTAAACTACTAAGCATTTCTGAATTGAAAAAAGTGCGAAATACAAAAAATTCACCTACTTACCTGACAGATAAGGTGTCATCCACGTCTTCGCACCCTTTAGGATCAATGCTGAATACAAGATGACTGTCGCGGATGTCCAGCCGAGAGGCAACCTCATCTCTTGACATATGCCAAGGATTGTCTACTGTGTTGACAGGCATCTCCTTCAGCTAAACAAATAAACAACAATACATTTGCTGATGTATTGATTACGTAAACTAACCAAGTATAAAGTGCATTCATTAGCAATAAACCAAAATTTGCAAACTTCAATGCCCCCTGGAGTGCCAATTCGTATAAGGTAAATATAAACTGAAAGAAAAGAACTGGTGTATGTGACTGCTGAAACAATAAATATTATTGAACTCCACTCTGAAGAACATTAACCAGCCTTAAAATGGTTCCACTTCAAAGCAAATTGATATATGGAATTGCAATGAATGTTTTCATCCCCCCACACTGGGAATCTTGCCTCGGAGATAATTACATGGTGAGGCTGTAATTTCCAGTATCTTGACCTTGAGTGGCATGTAGAGGAATTTCTCCAAATTGCATGCGGGGACTTATCAACAGACTTGGGAAATAACGCCCAAAGACAAACAATAATTCATTCACCCCACATCCTGAGCAATCACCTCTGCAAAACTAAAAATAATCAAGTTTCATCAACTCCAGTGGATCAAAACACATGCACGAGAATGTCTTCAATTCAACATCACAGCATGTCCATTATGTTTTCCTGCCACCAGGTATTTATTCACCATTCAGGCTTGTAATTGAGGATGACATCATTGAAATACACCTGATGCATAGACAAAGTGTAATGTCCAGGATAAATATCCACGCTAACGCACAATAAAAATGGATTCCAGACAGGGTTATTAAATGTGCGGTGTATGGCTTGAATCAATCGAAAACAAACATGTTGTAAGAACTTACGATGCCTTCAGAGAAAGTCCCCACGGAAAGGTTGTATTCAACCAAGATGGCTGACACTTCTGTTTCCAGCTCGCCACTTTTCCCCAAGGAGCGCACAAAGTGTCCATTTGGATACTGAGAGTCGACATCCCAGGAATCGATCCTCACAACAATCCTGTAGAAAACGAAGATCTCATCATTCAACTCATCTCTCCACGACGCCAAATTACCCCAGAGATTGCTTTGGTTCAAAGCCAGCAGAAAACGGAAACGGAAATTTAATGAAATCGCAGAAACATAATAAAGTTTCTGAGTAATTTCGGTTTTGTTTCATGAAACAAGTGGGTCTTAATTTTAATCGCCCTTACAGCGTACTGGTGAACCGTGCATCAAGCATGGTAATATCTGAAAGTTTCAGAGATTTCTGAGATATAATGTTCCAAAGTCGGCCAAATTTGGACTTTCTTTTAGAATCCTACATAACCTTTACACGCCACCTGTAAGTTCCAACGCATCCCAGCACACACGAAAGATTGTCTCGTAGCAACAAGGCCGGATCTATATAACAAGCGCTATTACTTGTGGTCTTTTAGACTGTCTCTCTGCCTGGTGTTGATTCTAATCTTGGGTATTCGCCGGTCATATGGTATGACTAGAACTTTACTGGTTTTGTGACTTTGACCAGGGCTAGGCTGCAGCTGAAAGTGAATGAGAGTTTTTCAGTGAACAGTGTATGATAGAAAAGAACAAATTTACTGAATGCTACATTCAAGGCAATGTTTTTCACACCAACGACATTGGCATGCATTCCCTTTATCGTATACATTGTATATTCATTGTAATGAAGATTCCGTAATGAACATTAACACAAACAATTAATATATTTCCATTATCATCGTCAGTACATAAAGTTCCAAATCAGCTGTCCCCAATATACATGACGCCAAAGGCAAAGGTTATGATCATTAGTTGTGCAAACCAAGGCCCCTTTGACTGAAGGACCATCTCTTGAATTATTAGGAACTGATAAGGTGACAATGAGCGCCTAAAAATTTCTTAGTGCCTGCCTGGAATGAACTGATTCAAAAAAGAACAGACTTCTCCAATTTCAACTTTTGAGAACCAAGTTCTTAACGGTGCAGATACAATATTCAGTGACCACTGAATCTTAACTCATCCTTTCAGAAGGAGTTATAAATGGCAAGTGCTCTTCCCCCCAAAACACTAAAAACCCTCACCCAATCTGGCCCTGGGTTCAGGGCAGACTACATTGAAGTGTAATGATGGCCAACGCAGTTAAGCCAAACTTGATCAAGATATGACCAGAGGTTTTTGACAGACCCAATGAACACCAGCACAGGATGACGATAAAAAGCGACCACGTAAGGACATAAAAGCAAGGGATTCTACACTGCACAGTCATATACACACACACGCACACACACACACACACACACACACACACACAAACCTCATCAAGAGAAAACGTAGCCACGTAGTCACGCCAGTTCCTTTGCACAATACCGACTACCCGACCAGTGGGCATGGCTCTGCTATGCTCATTATCATTAGCATCATCTGTGAACACATAGGTCATGGGTCATTGATGGGTAATGCCATAGAAAGGCATTAGACACACACCGTCAAAATGAACGACTGACCACATTGCGTATTTCACTACAGGCACGTCAACTTAAAGTTGCAGGACCCACGTTTGGCAAACAAGTCGGCTACAATTCTAATAATACCAAATTTTTAATATTTCATACTTTGAAACAAATCACGGTATTTGACCCAGGTACAAAAAACCCCAAGGGGTGCATGGACTTACAGCAAAGCTGGCGGAAACATTTAATCGGTGAGAGTGGAATGACATATGGCTTTGAGGACATTAGTACACAGCTCAAAGATCATGATTTGTTTCAATGACATGAATGACTGTGTAAACTCCATAAAGACGGTTTAATTTGAATTTCAGCCATCTTGTTTGCCAAATTTGGGTCCGGCAACTAAGATCAGTAAAGCAAACTTTCATTTTGAGGCTACAGCCATTTTCTTAAAAACTATGCGCATACTTTTTCTCATCTCTACAACTTGTCAGGGTAACAACTTGTCATTGTACACAGGGCATTACTAAAAGCAGTGGTGAGCACAGATGAGGCTATCCTCGTACAGAAACATGGAAAAAAAGTATCTCCAAGCCATGCCAGTGTTTCATTATCGCTCCATATTGTGTTTTCAATTTCCATGACTTTTCCAGGAACAATTTCTTCACAAAAAGTAGACATGTTACAATAAACTTAAGCATAACTGATGGGTGTGCGTTTGTGTGCGTGCGTGTGTGTGTGTGTTTGTGTGCGTGCGTGTGTGTGTGTGTGTGTGTGTATGAAATTTTCAACGAGATTAGCACGACCACTTAATCCCCCCTTTTTTAATTTTCAACGACTTTCTGTGTCCACAAAACATTCTAAATTTCTACAAAGAGTATGAACCAGGAGTTAAATAGCATATTCTCTTGTCAATGAGCAAAATGCCCATGTTCCAATTAACACCCACTCTCACCAATTTAAACGACCGAGACTTTTCGTTCTTTGTGAATGCCCGTAATTTTAGCTCCCAAAATGTGAGAAACTTATTCATCAAGGATTAACTAATGAGTCAGTTTCAAGGGCACCTATCTCTAGTATCCGACTGTATTTTATTTGAAATGACAACAAAATTCCAAACACTAAGACCAGACAGTCTACCTCCATCTTCACTGAGAGCTGTATTGCGTCCCTTCCACTGATTGCGGGGTAATATCTCCACGACGACGTTATCCCCGTGTACTGCTCGGTTCCTGGCCGCTACACCCGGTATGAGCACATCTGAGGTTTTGTGTGTGTCGTCCTTAACGCCAGTCTCGCTGCAACATAGACTTTATTTAAAAGTGATCACTTATATACGAAAAAACGGTATCTTAATTAATTTACACCACAGCATTGAATGCGGAAACAGCTGTACTACAGTCTCACCATTCTGGGCCAGGTTACGGCAGACGCAGAGAATTTTTTTCTTCATATTTTTGTAAAAGTTCAGAAGCATCAAATAAATATCTCACAAGATGAGATACTATATAAAAGACAAACTTTTGAGAAATTGTGGGCATTCACAACTATTCACTAGGTGGCACTAATGAAGAAAAAATCCTCTAGCAGACTGAGGTCAAAAAGCTGTTCATCAGCACAGAGGTGAACATGGGAAAAGACTCCCACGCCACTGCCCGACTGTGTGAATTAATACAGGTGCACTGTCATTTTACAAGCAACATGCGTGTTTTTAAGAACGAGTTTTGTGGTGAAAATGATGTGCTGCAAATCACTGAACAGTCTCCAGTAAATATCATGATGTAGTGCTGGGGAATAACACTGCATGATGTGGGCTATGTGAGCCCACGAGGTACGTCATTTTGCAAAGGTCACGTATTTGCAGAATGTTTGGTTTTCACATTTATGAGTTGTCAATGAATACAACTCTGCTTTGTTTAGCGAAAGTGACGATAAAATAGCATCATCGTTTCGTTCCTGCTATACGTTAGCACAGTTATGAGACAGTATGTGAACACATTTTAAAAGAATTTGCCACAAGGCTAAATGCCAATGTGTAGGTTGAATAAACTTCTCAAAAGTTTGGAACAGTAAAGGTTCATGGCATGGAATTAGTGTAATAGTGTATTGCAAAACGTATCTATGAACAAAGTGAGGAAGACTTTGTAGGATTATCTGTGTGTATGCCTATTTGATATTTGTTTAATGTTATCGCATTCATAACCAAAGGGACACATTTGCCAACCATAAGTTAGGGCACACTCATGTGCTTCATGACACCTAGTGACACCTATTGAAATTCATGCACCTCCTCCATTGTTCTATCCTACTTACTTAGTTTGATGCACAAACGCCTCCTGTTGGGCATTGTGCTTGTTTACTTGAAGGCAGCCCTGAATGAAGCGTCCAGACTTGAGGTTTGACTCCAGGATCTCATCTGACATATAGCCTGAGAACTCGCGGTCTGCAGAAGAAGACAGAAAACAATTCCCAGCTGCCATGTGTAAATTTAAGTGTCAGAGCAATTTTTAAGCAATTCAGCTAAAAGACATCAGAAGAAAATTACCCAGAATTATCTATCATGATGGATGAGTGCATGTGGGATTGCCATGACCCGAACTGAACTCTCTTCTTTTGCAAAAAGGTATAAAATGTATCACTGACCTAGTTTTTGAAAGATATGCATCCTGAGATAAGTTGGAGAAGTGATACTTAAGTCCCGCCCACACATAACCTGCCCTTGAACTTGAACTAGTGCAACTTACCCCACTTTTAAGTGAAGCATCCACACACACATGCTCGATAACCAAGGAAGTTGTAGCTCTGTGCGGGACAATGAACCCCTGATGCGAACACGGCGCACAAAAGAAAACCCATCTTCATGTAACCGCAGCTGACAATTACTTCTGCCCTACACTAGTTTTGTGGCCACACGGCGACTACAAGTGGCACAAGTTACCCTAGAACAAGTTAACCCACCTCGATAATGTGGAGCAAGCTTTCACAACTGGGGTAAGTTGCACTAGTTTAAATAGCGTCTAGCCAGCTCTCAAACCTAGCGACAACTAGTTCCAGGAGTAATTTGTTCAAGGCTAAGTCTGTGTGTGGACAGCACTTTAGCCACTTGCCCATGCGACTAAGGTGCTGGTCACCTGCGTGGCAAGTGAATTTTCGGCTCTAAATTGTTTTTGTGGGTGGAGTTGTCTCCACACTGTGCTTTGTTTACTTGGTCACTAGGCCTCATTGCACACACACAATACGAACGTTATCGAAGCATCATAAGAAATAATTTCACCTCGGTTATTTTGAAAACATTAAAAGAAGTGGGTTCTCAACGCAGTTGTGTTGCAGGAAATGATGCTCACAAAAACTATAGAAAGCCACAGACTTTCATTCTGCACCAAAAAAAAAAATCAAAAGAAGTTGTCATTCGTCGCAGTTTGAGAACTTGTGTTCACTCCAAACTTTCAAACAGGTATGGTGGGGTCTAGAAGTTTGGTTTCTTTTCTGAAGCCATTTCAACACGCCTCACTTGCAATTTCAAATTATTTTTGGTGTCTCCATAGCAACTTGCTATAAACTAGTAAAACAGTAATGGCATAAGAACCACAAATGGCGAAAGAACCTTTAAATGGAAAATGTTGATGAGCACGGCAGCAGTGTACAACTGTGGCCAGGTGCCCTTCAGATGCGCAGCATTGTGCGTAAATAGTGTAGAATCAATGACTGCACAGTAGTAAACCAGGAAGTGGCTATTCTCAGTCACACGAGAATGAATGTTGGGGAATTCATCGAAAGCTGACAAGGAGAAAGTAAAATCCTACGGTTTGGAATGTGCCAAAAAGATGAGTCGCTACCCACAAATTTGGGCCTACCCTAAATGTAATTACAGGGGAACAGATTTTTGCCAGATTACCTGAAGAGCCAAACATGGCATCTGAGCCAGATAAAATTGTGGTGATTGACAATTTACTTAAGTCACATTCAAATATTAGAAAAAAAGGCTTTAAAAGTATTTGTTACTGCCGGGTTAATTTAACACCATAATCTAACTAGAGACACACTAATCAGTTGAAACCCATTGTATGTCACAGACAACTCCTACAGGGAAAATAATAATTCAAATAGCTTTCAATCATAATATATAAAACAAGCAAAGGAAAAATAATAATTCACATAGCTTAAAATCACAATATATAAAACAAGCAAAACCGACCTTTGACCTGAATGTCCTGTAATGAAGCAGTCAAGGAGTCCAACAGGTCGTGGGCAGCAGTCAAGTTTGGCCAGAAGTTGTCAAGAAATGTCTGTATAGTGATCACAAACACATCTTGCCTTTTGCACTTGTGCTCTTCGACAAACTACAAACATCGCATAGAGAAAAGATGCTGCTTTAAGTTGTGTAGAACCACTTAAAAACGTCCCAATATGGCCGACTACGGAACACCGTATCTTAGAAATGGCTGACTGGATTCATAGGAAACTTTAGATATTACGCTAAATGAATGTTCTCTAAAATCACTGAAGCTGTAGGAATATTGAAAACATTCCATTTTTAATGAGGGTCTATCAAGCAATATGTCTTTTATGACTTTTACAAAAAATGCATACGCAATGATGATTTAGACAACTTGAATATTAATATCACACAAATGTAACATCGAGCCATTGTAAGTAAAGAGAGACAAAAGGTACAAAAAAATTAACAAACTTCTAAAAAAGACATTTCCTATCAAATTTTTACCAGTTTCGCAATTGAGTTTGGAAACATTCACAAGAACTTACCTGTTTATTCTCCGTTAACACCACTACAGGTATTTTGCCAGCCAGGTGATCATAGTACCACTCTGCAGCAGCGTAGGTACACCTTGGGGGAAGCAATAGAACTAAATAACCTTATAATGGTAACAATATGTGAACATAGAGAAGCAAGCACAGCTGACAGAAAATCAACGCCTCATCACACCGCTTTTGATGGGAGTGGAAAGCAACTTTTACCGTTGCTGGATGACCCGGTTTCAATGCATTGCGATTTTAGTCACTTAACCTAAAAATTGTCTGGGTGCGGTTGGAGTTGAGGTTAGGTGGTAGAGGTTCTTTATGCGCGGTTAGTAAATCTGGTCACAGAGTGTGGGGTAAGGGGTGCTGACTCACACTACTTTTGTTTGAAAAATAACTTTTAATTCACATCACTTACAATAATTAAATTGTTCTCAAATAGTTTCCTTTATTTAGAGAAGATAAAGTAAAAGAAGCAATTTCTGGGCTTAGGAGAACTGACAATTTGTTCAATGTTTGAGACCAGGCTCAATAGTTAGGTTTGACCGTCGTACCATTTTAAGCCCCAAGCCCACCATAAAACGACTAACAAACTGTACATTCACCACAAGCTCCATATCACTTCAAATCTGAGTAACGAACAACTTGAGATTGGTGGCGGTACTTTAAGATTTAAAAGTTACATTTGGTAACAGTCGAGTGGTTCTCAGCAGCATGGACATTTAATATGTTCAATTCGATTCTTGTACCAGTTTCGTTGCGTAGAAAATGCACTTTGAAGTGTCAAGTCTGTTAGTTATCATCATATAATCATAATAAAGCTATTCTTACAAACAAAACCACATCGTGTACATAATGATTTCCTTCACTTGATTCACAGAGAATTAGCGTACTGCGGGTACAAAATTGCACCATGGATTGTACTTATTTGCTAAGATCAAAAAACCCATTCATGCTAAGTGACAACATGCTAAGTTAGGCAAAAAATGTTATGCACCCTGAACATCTGCATCACTCATAACTCACCTCAGTTGCCAGCTATCGATTGTCTCCCCTGGTTCGCGTGACCTACTAGCATATTTCTGAAACTCATTGCAGAACACGACACTCCCCCTGCGAGGGTCCTTCACAATGTTGTTCAGTCTAGTATGCAGTCGTCTGCCTCCCTCTCTCTGCACCTAACAAATGAAATCGACTATTGAGACACTTTGATCCCCTTCATACAAACCCAATGGAACGTATCCAACTTGGATTACCACGGTTCAACAAAATTATGAGAGGTAATCTATACCACAAATAAAGTANGAGATACACTTCAGTTCGAGTACACTCGAAAACTGAGTACGTGCTCGAAATTTCGAGTACAGATTTTTCGAGTATGACATTAAATACACCAAAGCTGAGTCTGTACTCGAGTTGAGTATGAAGTGTGAGTTTGAGCATGATTCGAGTCTGAGTACGGAGATTGGAGACCGGGCCCTGATGCGAACACGGCGCACAAAAGAAAACCCATCTGCATGTAACCACAGCTGACAATTACTTCTTCCCTACTTTTGTGGCCACAGGGCAATTACAAGTGGTGGGGTCTAGATGTTTGCATTCTTTCCTGAAGCTATTTCAACACGCCTCACTTGCAATTTCAAATTATTTTTGGTGTCTCCATAGCAACTTGCTATACACTGGTAAAACAGTAATGGCATCAGAACCACATATGGCGAAAGAACCTTAAAATGGAAAATATTGATGAGCACTGCATCAGTGTACAACTGTGGCCAGGGCCCGGTCTCCAATCTCCGTACTCAGACTCGAATCATGCTCAAACTCACACTTCATACTCAACTCGAGTACAGACTCAGCTTTGGTGTATTCAATGTCATACTCGAAAAATCTGTACTCGAAATTTCGAACACGGACTCAGTTTTCGAGTGTACTCGAACTGAAGTGTATCTCATCTATATTTCGAGTACGATTTTGAGTAAAAATTTGGAGTCTATGCTCAAATTTCAAGTTTGGTATGGCAGTGTGCTTGAAAACGTACTCGAAAATAAATACGAGCCAGAGAACAAAATATCGAAAGGGAACCAAGAAACACAGCAAATCTAAAAAAAAATAAATCCTCTTACCGCATCTCAGTACTTCAACTTCAGTTCAGAGATAATAGTTTTCATCTTAAATCTTCTTATTCTTCACCTTATTAACCCGCCGTATCACTGTATGTTATGGCCGCCATTCTACCTCTACAATTCCTGGCAACAAGTGCACTGTAATCCCTTGTCGGCGAGTCATAACAAGCGTCGAAAGCAGTTGTGGGAAAAGTCATGTGAGAAGTTTGTGCTGCCCTTATTTAGGTATGTGTGCCTATGTTTTGTAGGGTTTCCAAAAGACGAGGAGGGGAGGGGAGTTAAAAAAAGTTCGCTTCCCTGTCAGGCACATTTCTCATCATAACTTAGTTGTCTATAATTCCTCAATCCCCAAATGGAATTCCAGATTTTGTTTGCCGATTTCTAAGTAGACGTCTCGTCCCGTTCACTGCCACTGGTGAACTCTGAATGCCTACACAAGTATTGTTTTTAACTCACGTGCCAAATGTCAACTCACTTGATACATCCCGGTAAAATACAAAGATACAATATCAAAGTTTGACATCAGCGTAGGCCTACACAGCAATGGGTTTTATGTCAAGACTAAATTAGCAACAGAGATGTGATGTGATAAGGTGTTACAAATTTCTTTTAAAAGACGTTTTCGGGACTGGGTGAGGAACTCAAGAAGTGAAGCTTAATAATAGCCAAATGTATCAAAGAACTGGCATAAGAATATTTATTGAAACTAAAAAATGAATAACAGTTACAGAACACTCAGCATTCCACGTTATAGACATACTGTTGTAGTTGCAGCGACAGCAGACGATAATGTAGGCCTAGTTCTTGGGGTGGTCTATTGCAATAGGGAGCGATGAATCAGCGCGGCTTTGCGTGATTTTGCATTTCACATCATAAAGAGTTCCATAGCAACTCGAGTATGAGTGTCAGATTTGAGTACGTTTGGAGTCTACTCGAAATACGACATTAGATACGTTTTTTTGAGTACGACTCCAGTGAGCACGATTTTGAGTATGAAATCTCGAGTATGAGGATGAGTCTGAGTACGGAGATTGGAGACCGGGCCCAGGTGCCCTTCAAACACGCAGCATTGAGCCTGGGTGAATAGTGTAGAATCAATGACTACACTGTAGTAAACCAGGAAGTGGCTATTCTCAGTCACTCGAGACCGAGAATGAATGTAAGGGAATTCATCGAAAGCTGACAAGGAGAAAGTAAAATCCTACGGTTTGGAATGTGCTAAAAAGATGAGTTGCTACCCAAAAATTTGGACCTACCCTAAATGTAATTACAGGGGAACAGATTTTTGCCAGATTACCTGAAGAGCCAAACATGGCAGCTGAGCCACATAAAATTGTGGTGGTTGACAATTTACTTAAGTCACATTCAGATAGAAAAAAGGCTTTAAAAGTATTTGTTACTGATTAATTGAACACCATAATCTAACACACTAATCAGTTGAAACCCATTGTATGTCACAGACAACTCCTACAGGGAAAATAATAATTCACATAGCTTTCAATCATAATATATAAAACAAACAAAACCGACCTTTGACCTGAATGTCCTGTAGTGAAGCAGTCAAGGAGTCCAACAGGTCGTGGGCAGCAGTCAAGTTTGGCCAGAAGTTGTCGAGAAATGTCTGTATATTGATCACAAACACATCTTGCCTTTTGCACTTGTGCTCTTCAATAAACTACAAACATCGCATAGAGAAAAGACGCTGCTTAAAGTTGTGTGGGACCATTTAAAAACGTCCCAATATGGCCGACTATGGAACACCATATCTCAGAAATGGCTGACTGGATTCATAGGAAACTTTAGATATTACGCTAAATGAATCGTTCTCTAAAATCACTGAAGCTGTAGGAATATTGAAAACATTCCATTTTTAATGAGGGTCTATTAAGCAATATGTCTTTTATGACTTTTACAAAAAATGCATACGCAATGATGATTTAGACAACTTGAATATTAATATCACACAAATGTAACATCGAGCCATTGTAAGTAAAGAGAGACAAATGTACAAAAAATTAACAAACTTCTAAAACAGACATTTCCTATCAAATTTTTACCAGTTTCGCAATTGAGTATGGAAACATTTAAAAGAACTTACCTGTTTATTCTCCGTTAACACCACTACAGGTATTTTGCCAGCCAGGTGATCATAGTACCACTCCGCAGCAGCATAGGTACACCTTGGGGGAAGCAATAGAACTAAATAAACCTTATAATGGTAACAATATATGAACATAGAGAAGCAAGCACAGGTGACAGAAAATCAAAGCCTCATCACACAGCTTTTGATGGGAGTGGAAAGCAACTTTTACCATTGCTGGATGACCCGGTTTCAATGCATTGCGATTTTAGTCACTTAACCTAAAAATTGTCTGGGTGCGGTTGGAGTTGAGGTTAGGTGGTAGAGGTTCTTTATGCGCGGTAAGTAAATCTGGTCACAGAGTGTGGGGTAAGGGGTGCTGACTCATACTACTTTTGTTTGAAAAATAACTTTTAATTCACACCACTTACAATAATTAAATTGTTCTCAAATAGTTTCCTTTATTTAGAGAAGAAGCAATTTCTGGGCTTGGGAGAACTGACAATTTGTTCAATGTTTGAGACCAGGCTCAATAGTTAGGATTGACTGTCGTACCATTTTAAGCCCCAAGCCCACCATAAAACAACTAACAAACTGTCCATTCACCACAAGCACCATTTCACTTCAAATCTGAGATTGGTGGTGGTACTTTAAGATTTAAAACTACATTTGGCAACAGAGTGGTTCTCAGCAGCATGGACATTTAATATGTTCAATTCGATTCTTGTACCAGTTTCGTTGCGTAGAAAATGCACTTTGAAATGTCGAGTCTGTTAGTTATCGTCATATAATCATAATAAAGCCATTCTTACAAACAAAACCACATCGTGTACATAATGATTTCCTTCACTTGATTCACAGAGAATTAACGTACTGCCGGTTCAAAATTGCACCATGGATTGTACTTATTTGCTAAGATCAAAAAACCCATTCATGCTAAGTGACAACATGCTAAGTTAGGCAAAAAATGTTATGCGCCCTGAACATGTGCACCACTCATAACTCACCTCAGTTGCCAGCTATCGATTGTCTCCCCTGGTTTGCGTGACCTACTTGCATATTTCTGGAACTCATTGCAGAACACGACACTCCCCCTGCGAGGGTCCTTCACAATGTTGTTCAGTCTAGTATGCAGTCGTCTGCCTCCCTCTCTCTGCACCTAACACATGAAATAGACTATTGAGACACTTTGATCCCCTTCATACAAACCCAATGGAACGTCTCCAACTTGCATTACCACGTTTCAACAAAATTATGAGAGGTAATCTATACCACAAATAAAGTAATCAGACCCCGTCACGAAGGCTGATTCTGTTCACAACAAATAGGACTGGTAATAGGGCTTGGAATGACCAATGAAAAAAGAGGAAAACTTTCCAGGTGATGCATTGTTTCACATCAGGCTTTTGGATAGAAATGTTTTTTGTCTTGTAAAATTTAACTGAAATAAACGTTTTTGCATGTCAAATTAATGAATACTGAAATAAAAGTTTTTGCATATCAAATAAATGAATAAAGTCAAAATAAAGATAAAAATAGACAAAACAGTAGAAAACTGGAAATCAAATAAGAGGAAATCGAAACCAAAAAAGAGAAAATCCTCTTAAGAGGAAAATTCCAAGCCATGCGCTTAACCATTTCACTAACATTCCTGTTAATTCCCCTTTATTCTCAATTGACCTATTGCAAGCTCTGCCCCCTTCGGTAATGTCCACTAACAAACAATACATTTTTAAGTTTTACCGGGCAACGTGTTGCTTGTCGGTAAAATGGCGGCTTGGAAACGAACGTGTGTCAATAATGCTGCATTCTAAATGGTCATTTAACTGTCATTCAAAATTCTGGCGATAGGTCAATTGAAGGACAACTATTCTGACGGTGAGTTTAGCATCCACTCAGCTGTCATGACAAGGAATTCTGGGTCATATTGACCAAACACTTTTGGCTTGTACAGTATATAGCCATAATTCCACGACTGGACAGCACATACCAGCAGAGAAACACTGACTTCTAAATGAAGTGTACAGATCAAACAATAGCTTATGGTTTAATTAAGCTCAAAAGCTGAATGTAGGAGATAATCACCAAGTCTGTCCATTTAGACAAATATCTGAAAACCATTAACTCTGTAAAAGATTACTGTAGACTGATTTTTAACTTGATACCCTGTCTTCAGGAAAAATTACCAAGAAGAAACAAAGGTACATGTACACGTCTAGCAACACAACATCAATGACATGGCCAAATTTTATTTGAAATACGTTAAAGGTGATATCTCCAAAATGCTGTTACAGATTTCTAACACATTTCTTTTTTGTTTCATGCAACTTTTGAGTTTTCTGACAAAAATTATAAGCATCCTATTATTTGATAGGTCGCTCATGCAAAAGTGGAAAATTTCAGAAACCATTGTCAGCACTGTCTTGGAAAACAGTGCACAACAAGCACAGGTCAACTGTTCACTCCGACTGCCATTTCTGAGACACAACGTTCTGAACGTAGCCAAGCATGGGCAATTTCCTAGTGTCTAACAGCAGTAGGGCAAAATACATCTTGAAAAATGGATACAGAAGCTCAAACTCTTGACTAGTTCCCATGCTAAATGATGTTGTACGTAGGTCGCAAGGTATTATTTAACTATGGGCATAATTGCGTCGCATGGTTATTGCCTCTGGGACACTACCAATGTTTTTTCATTTTTTGCGTCTTAATTAATAGATATAACAATTTAGGTTGCATGGATATCCTACCTTGGGTGCACACCAGTCTGTTATTGAAAAATGCTTATCATTATCTTTCTTATAACGGAGAAAAGCAAAGTGAACAATGGATACACCTATCTGTCGATCTCTATACGACTAGCTTGCGACCTAGTTTCCAGGGGTCTTTAATGCCCAGCTTATCAGCAACAGTACATACACATCTGGTTTGTGTGGAAAAAAAAACACAAAGCGAGGATTGTAAAAGGGATGGGAAATTAGTGCAGTATATTACAGGCTTAGCTATTCAAAACTATTAGGGGGTAATAAAAAATACCTTCTCAGTCAGGACCATAAATACTTTATGAAGCCTTATTTGTTTACGAAGGCCAAGAGCAGGTACACAAAGAATTACATACACTGACCTTGCATGTCAATTTCAAAAATCCGATTATGTGCGAAGGACATGCGTGACTTACAACTCGCTGTAAAATTCTAATCCACTATAAGGCCACTGTTATCGTCAACAATTAAAGGGCAGTGTCATCGCTAGTAGTTGCTTCCATTTTGCTCAAATAATCACCAATCAAATTAGAAATCATTTTTATGTCAATTAGCACATGTAAATGGTCTCAAATGTCACATTAAAAAATCTTAGCATACACACGATGCCTCAGCCCTACCTTGCGATTACTTTGATGACAACAGCGTCAATGTGCATTACTACCAAAGCCGGTATGAATGGTTCAGTTAACAATGCAGTTTACGTCGAACCTCTGCTAAGACAGGAGTTGAGTCAATATGAAAGGGCCGTATGAGGACTAGTTACCCCCTCCAAGACTAGAATGACACTTGGCTATTGAGCATTCTTGTCTGGTCATCATCAATTCTCTCCTCGTGAATTAGCACAATTGTCCAGCACCTTCTTTGTCATTGGGTGAACCAAAACATCAGGTAGAGATTAATTCATTTCTGACACCTAGCGTACCCCCGCAACATGCCAAAATCACATGGAAAAATTCAGACGAAACTAATTTCCAATAATAGACAATAAAGCCTTACTAAACTGGAAACTGTTTGTGTAAACACAAGTCCGACAATCTCAGGAAACTCTAAGATTTCCATGTAGTCTTTGGTCACGCCACTGTCGGGGAACACATAGTAGGGAGCCTCAGCATCCAACTGGTTCTTAAACTCTGAAAACGAACAAGGCAAAACACTGCATTACATAACTGCACTACAATTTTCTCGGAAAAACTCGCCAGTTAAGAAAACTGTAAAAGCAGGTTGGATTTGACTTTGAGCATTTATATCAAAACCAGATTTGGTCATCTTTTTGATACCATAATTGTTTTAATTTCTACTAAAGACATGACCACATGACTTCATTAGTGGCAGGTTGGTAACAAATCAAAAATCAAATCTTATTAGGCTTTCTACTTTCAGGAAACATACTTTTACCGAGTTAAAATCTGTATATGGCTAAATACACTGTTGATAGACATGACACACTAGCGCTGGGTGCGTTCATACGTCACGCCCATATCCTTGGATCTAAGAAAGCTTTCTCGACTTTAGGATATTGAATTCACATTTGCAACATGCAATGCTATAAAGGAAGGTTTAATGATGCTAACAATGTAATCACTTGTTAAAACATTCAAGGTGAATGGCAGTATTAAGCACTTTAAGGCAAATTCTGTCAAAGAATGAAATCTAATCATCATGATTTCCCATTTCCTCACCAGTTTGGCTGCAGCCAGATATACATTCTGGGCTTCCACAGGGGACATCTTCTCGCAAGTATATCTCTCGGACCACACGAACCGTACGGCCTTGTCGGTTCTTAATGCGAAGCAATTTTTCTTTTCTGTCAGTTTGCATCATAGGTGTATGTAGTCAAGCCTGTCAGTTAAATATAGAAGTGAAAACTTCAGAGCTAATGTGTTTGTACAACTGTATCCAGTATTTTCATACTATGACTACTTGAACCTGGTCTGTTGGACTGTTTTTAACTACTTCCAAGAGAAAAACTGGCTTGATAGAGGGGTACAGGACATCAAAGCCTAAAACCTTCTCTCAAGTGCCACCAGATTCAAATTGACCATATAATGAGTGTTGACAAGACATACGAGACCCTGTGTGACAACATCACCTCATCAAAGGTGACGAGACATCTCCGAGGATATAGGAATAAGGTTAAATACAGTCCAGCAGACCAGGTTCAAGTAGTACTCGGAAGTAGATGAGTATTCTTGGGCAAAAGTTCTGCCAACTTCAGCTAAGCTAGCTACTAGTACATGTAGACGTCAGGTGGTGATGTCCATCATTTTTTGACTAGGTCCCTTCCCAGAAACAAGTTGGTCCATGGATGCTAACACTGGCCATTATCAAACAATATATCAAGTCACCTAACTCATTAATACAATGTGTTTACAGTATCGAGAATTTCCAAAAGAGCCCCCAGCCCCACAAACATAAAAACCTTGTTGAAGATAATTCTGACAGGTGGCGCTGTTTGTGTGTAAACATTGTGTCACAAGAAGTGATTTCTTTTGTTTGTGCACAAGGGCAGAGTAGTCAATGAAATTCTGGTAGAATGACAGAAGTCTTATTCTTTTATCTCCTAATGGGGGCTTTTTGGAAACAGTGACTTGGAGGAAAATGGGACTTTTCCACTGTACACAAACCCTCCCTATCGTAACTGCTTAATCCCGACTGTCGGACTGACTGCCCTACATGACACAAGTTTGCCATTATATTAGAATTTATCAGGTAGCCACGAAACCTGCATAGGATGATTGAGAGTATTTTTGTTGTAAACATGTTTCTGGTGAATAATTATCTGCTTCCATAAGCAACTCGTTAACAGCTAGGCAATTGCCTGGTGTTACCTGTATGGTTAGCACCCCTGCCGGTTTTTTGGGGTCGCCAGCTTAATTTCCGAGTCTGGTAAAAACTCAGCAATTACTATACTTTATTGAGCAGCTGGTCTGAAGCACGAGTATTAGGGGGCTGATTTGAATAACAGGCATCATTCATGAAGAATAACTGTGTAGTAATAGCCGAGATTACCCGACCCGGGGATCGAACCAGCGACCCCCATAAAACCGGCAAGCGTGCTAACCATTCAGCTAATAGGCAATTGCCCGTTAGGGAGTAGCTAACAGAGGCTCATATAATTCACCGGAAGCACATCTACAACATTCCCCTCTTCCCTACGGAACGGGCACATGACCAGGAAGGTGAACACCAGGATGTCTCGCATACAGGTCATCAACGTCCCATGGAACATTTACCACCACAACACAGGTGAACACAAGGTAGTCTCTCATACAGGTCCTTGACTCCTGGAACCTTCCACGCGCGCCGTCCCGAGGTCCGTGGGTACTAGTTGGCAGTGCTTCATCGGTAGATCATACTTTTGCCGACTACGCCATTTGTAGTAATAGCCGGGATTACCCAACCCGGGAATCGAACCAGCGACCCCCATAAAACCGGCAATACAGAATACACGCCAATATCTGAATATCGCGGGTAATCTCGCAGTCTTGCTTTTCTTGTGGGATAGTTCTAAAACCCTTTCAACTCCACACCCCTCAACACATGACCCCCTCGACCCACGGCCCACAAACCCATGACGCACGACCCAAAACCCCCTCCACCCAGTCTACAAGAGCTCGACTTGATATGGAAATAGAACAAGGGCTGACTTGCAGGACAAATGCGTTGGGCCATGAGCTCGGCTGGCTTTCTAGTTTCTACTGTTTTTTGCAATTATGAGAGTCTATTCGACAAGTTTGAAAGCCAAAAACAGAAAAAAAATGTGACCACTGGGGTAACTAAAAAGGTTTACCACCTAAACAGTGCCGTCCTACCGTTATTCTGCTGCTTAAACCACATGCGGCTTAAAATTTGTGGGAATGCAATGCTTTCAGCGCCATGATAATGATATAGAGCGTCACCTATTGTCCAATTTCTTAAATCTGGTTAGCCTTGGTACAAAGCCGTACGTGACTAAATGTACAGCTTCGCGTCGATTTGGGTAAAAAAGTGGTCAGATAACATCTGACACAAAATTAGGGTCCATAAGAACTAAAATCCCCTTTGATTAAACTAAATTATTTAAAGGTGTTGGAAAAAATGGCGTTCTATCGTTATTCTGCTGCTAAAGTTGGGGAGCCGTCGGATCTTCTACGTAGGCTTTATGCGGCAGCATGAAATAATTGCGTCACCAGTAGGCCATTTTTTTTTCGCCGATTCTTCAATCAACTATTGTTCTTTCACTAGGTTTCGTACACGATGCAACAAGTTATTGGAGCTGGTTTCACGTTTTTTGTAAGGTTTTAGAATTTCGATATCGCCGAAAAACGAGATTAAATTTTGCTGCTGCAAAGTTGTCCCAAACATTTAGGAAATGGCGCGTGCGCGTGACACGAGCGTACTGTTTTCATAACGATGACGTACTCTTCATTGTTAGAAAGTACGGAGAGTTACGCATTGTTTTTCACCTAAACGTCTGCAACGGGAAAGCCGCTGCGTGCTGATTCCCAGATTTTGCATGATGTCACCCTGTCCGGACATACAAGTTTCATGTCGGAGGTGACGAGCAGAACTACCCTGGCTGTGTGCAATTTCGGGGTCTACGGAAGAAAGGTACACACAGAGTGGTAGCTGAGTTTTGACGACAGTCTTCATACAGCTAGCTGGCTGGCTACAATCTGGTCCAATTGGTTTCGAAATTATTTTGAGCATTTTGTATTCTACTTCTGCCAACTAAAGAAAGTGTCTCCTAATTAGTGTAGATTATAGCAGGTATTTGGTCATTGAAATATCATCTGTGCTAACCATAGATTATAGACATGTACTATATAGTCTATGGTGCTAACGTAAGCCACAAAAGTGACTAGTTAACCTAATTCAATACATTATACGTACCATTTCCCTGTACTGTTAAAGGTTATGTGATATTTTTACGATTGTTTGAGGTTAAAGCCACGATCGAGGGGCTTTGCGTGATTTTTTAAATATTTTTGAGATGGTAATGGGCCGATATTCGGGCCCACTGCAAGTTTGAAGGCCCTACAACTGGCCGCATTTTAGGATATTCGTCGATTTACTTGTCTATGGAGCACATTATTTCCGACACCATGAATTTCCGGATTTTGAAATGGACCACGAGAAGTACTTTAACTCCGGCCTCTTTGATCATTGAAAATCCACTCTGAACGTAGAGTCGATTCTTTTTGGCTGATCACTGCCACAAAAGTTTGTTCTGCAGTTCGGTTTGCTGGCATTAAAATACTAAAACTCGTGGAAGAAGAACAGCTGATACAAGAATTGGGTAGGTGACGTCGGGGCGCCGAAAACCGAACCTTTGCGGCAAAGATTCGCACAACAATAGCTGCAGAATTACGATAGAACTGACGCCAATTGGTCATTAAGTTGACTAAAATTCTTATATGTGACCCAGCACCACAAAATGAGTCGGGATGTGTCATTTTCGTAGTTGCTATTTTTTTCTGAAAATACAATATTTTCTTATCATTTTGATGTATGAAACATGTCCTTATCTAAACAAATGGCCGAGTTATTGCCATTTCTAATTGGAAAAAGCAAATATTTAGAGATTACAAAAGTCCATGAAAATCGCCGAGAAAAAGTGCTGATAGTGTCTTAAAAATTTCCCTAACAACCTGCAATTGAGTCCTACATTTTAGACTTATTAGTAGGCACTTCATTTAAGCAATGTGGATCGTTCCGACAATGCTGTCACGCCACGCTCACCAAAGAGTCACTGCGAGGTAACACAAGGGCATTTCCAAAGATGCAGCAGCGACAAAATTAGTACGTTAACTGTGTTTTGATCACTCTTCACTGAAACTGCGGCCACTTTGAGCAGAGTTATCAAAACGTTCACTGGGAAAGCAAATCAGGGGCAGATCCAGGATTTCGAGTTGGGGAGGCAAGACAAAGTACATGTATTAGCCAGGATTTTGTCCGTCGAACATTCGCACCATGCTATGAACATTCCCACTAAATAAGATTGGTTCTAACCCCAGTGGTTAAGGTAAACGGTGGGGTAAGGAAAATTGAACTAGACCGTATTTATCCACCTTGGCTGAGTCGCGCTCGGCTCACGATCAAAGGGATGCCGCCAAGCTGCTCTCCGAACTGCCAAATGTAATCTAGGAAAATGGCCCATTTGGCCCCCCTCTAAATCCGCCACTGCATACGACTGACGTACATATGTACAGTATGTCGAGCCATACATGCACATACATGTACACAAGATTCCGAGTCCGTTGAGACCATTTATGTACAGATTACGCTGGCCCGGGGTAGAGACCAGCCTAACGCACTAGGATCATAGTAAAAAGCAAGGCTTCGCTGGTTACGGGAGATATTACTGCATTTTAAATGACAACACGTGATGGTGGCTAGATTTTAGCGAGGCCCTATTGTTACTGCCTCTCCACCCTGGATCAGTAGTTGGTTGCGCTGCACTCTTGTATTTGACAAAAAAGTTCACCCGGTGAGCTGTTTAACAGTAGGAAAATGCTTCCATGCAATTTGACTGCAATTGACAATTGTTTAGTGTCTAGTGGCGGTCAGGTGTTACATGTAAGTGTTGACTTTCAGTAATATACCGTCCACCACACTTCATGTCGCTCCACCTTCACATGTTACTTTCACTGCGCACTAGAGCCTACCGGCGAAGAATATAACACTAAGAAACGTTATGGAGGCCAATTTCTTTCACTTGTTTTGTTCACAGATACTCGACAACTATCAATGTTTTTGTCAAGCGTACATGTATACCTGTATTCATCTGATCATGTCTGTCTACACTACACGCATCAGCGGCGTGCACTTTCTTCTTCCGTTCGCTGTATATCTTTAATATGCGCAACACAACAAGTGCCCAAGTGTATCGTTGAACCGAGTTTATGCTTTCGTTCGCTAACGTTTGCGGTATCAAAATGGCTGACTATCACATTTCCCAGCGACCCGAAAATGTTTTAGAAGTTTGAGTCGCGCTTAGCGATTCGATCAACTAAATTAATTTCTTATTTGAAAGTGCCACTTGAATTGAACTGTTTACTTATTGCAAGTCACGAAATTTGGTCACCAAAATTCAACTGTCTCTCTGTGAAGCACGTTCTTTCTACCAAGATCTTGCGAACTTGGTTTTGTGTCAGTACCACCGATTTTACGATAAAAATTTTTAAAGATTTGTTACCGCTACTGTTTAGCGGGCAGTCCAGTTTGATTATTTTTGGCGTCGGAAGAATCACAGTCAGAAGAAAAGTGGAAAGTTGCCAACTTATAGGTACAATATGAAATAGGGTGCTTTTGGAACACCCTGCTTGTATTCGTACCCAATTAATTTAGGAAAAGGAAACTATTAGAAGCTCAAAATGTTGGCAGTTAATTTTCAATAGGACCATTATTGCTATAATTTGCGTTGACGATAATCTGAGTATCCAAATCAAAGGCCGTGGCCTATCTGGTACCAATTATGGATTTCTTTCTCTACCTGTTAGAAAATTTAGTAGCCATTGGTTGTCGCACGGTGTCAAGGTACCCACTTTCCTCGGTGTTTTTCAATGGACTTGGTGCTATACAGGTGAGGAAATGGTGCCAACGTACCCCTGGGTACTAACGGACAATATGATGATTTAATCGTGCGTCATCTTTATCGGTAAAACATGTGCGGTGTGGTAATTTATTAAACAACACTTTAATGTGCTTAAAAGTCAAATTAAAAAATCAGCGACATTGATTTTCATGCAATCATTACATAACAACGGGGTTAACCTCGTTCAAACTATCAATCATGTACACAAATCCCTGTTTAACACACAATTTCTTTTCAATAGATGACGTCGGTGTGTATGAGACTCCATAAGAGGACGCTTGCCGACTTGTTCGCGACCAGTTGGAAGACCGACTTCTTGAAAACCTGCTTTTGGATCTTGTTTGGTTTGTCAGCGTGGACCGAAGTGGCACTGTGCCAAAGGATACTGGGGACGGTGCTGGCGTCCGTGACCAGGTCGCACCACTCAAAGCACGTGAGAGGGAGCTATAATGGGCAGACCTGCAAGTACGAGCAACACAGAGAGATTGATGTGCGCCCACTGTGTGCATCGCAAGTGGTTAACATGTATTGGGAGTGCTCGCTTTTCGAATATTTCCACGCTAGACGGATCAACTCGGAAATCAACATTACATGTACTTGCGTGACCCACTATAGGAGCACGTAGGTCAAATTTCATAAAGATGCTTCGAGGAGTCTGGTAGATAATAAACGTAACAGCAAGAAGCCGCTAGTGAGCTCCACTGTAACCGAACGCACCACGTGTGCTTCCCCCAAGAGAAACTCATATGCTAAATTTCAAGAAAAACCATCAACTAATTTGACAAATATTGTTGCAGATGCGAAAAAAAACATATTGCCGCAAGGGAGCCCCACAGCAGTCAGCTCCGTCCAAAAATCGACACCAGCCGTGCTCTCTGAAGTAGGCTACGGTGGTCTATAGATGACATTGCGCGTTTCTTTTTTAATTCTCTCGAGGTCTCGAGATCTCGACTAAATTATTTCAGGATCTCTAGATCCCGATTTAACTCTCTCAGGACGATGTTGTCTTTGGGCCACCGCACTGAACAACCATCACGAAATTAGACAGAACATGCCAGAAAACAAACATACGCTGTAATACTGTTTCACCGTTTTCCCCCGTACTTAAAGGTGCTATGTCTTACTAAAATGTGAATATGCAAATGAAGTACTAGTTTCCAAACAACCCCGGGTCTTCCTGTGTGCCGGATACCTTCCGAAAACCAATCACCATTACAATCTCGCGAAATTCACGTTTTGCGAGACAATTTTTAATGTAAACTAGCATGGTAATATGTCATCGTTACCCTATTAAAACATTGGGCAGTTTTTATTATATGTTTATTTCACTATCAAATAACGATTATGTAATATTTGGACTTATTGGGGTTTTCTTAATGCTCACACTTGTTTTCTAAGTGTATCTGTTGTCGTGTTTTCTTTAATTACGCATTTCATTTGCAAGTCTCTTACTGATTGTACTTATACACAAAATTCTCCTGGAAGCCACATGGGATCTTACTGCTAATTTAAATATTCACGGTTTTAATGAGACATAGCATCTTTAAGATGAATTCTGCGTGCACTCAGCTCTCACGACTGGGAATTCCTGGTCATTTTATCAGTTTATATTTGGCACGCCTGTTCAGCAACCACAGGCAAATAGGCGAATTTGCCGAATTTCAAAACAAACCCCCGCCCGCCGTAGCCGCCCCGGAGTCTTCGATCCCGCGTACAGCTCGTGACTCACCTAGGGTAGATTTCAACATCGTTAGGACCTCCCTAAGATAGCAAGATTTTGCAAGTTCTTTGCCACGTACATCCAAAAAGAGCACGTGAGTTAGGCCATATTTTCTCGCCGCGAGACAGCTATTGAACTTTACCCAGTTTTCTGTTGTTAAAGTGGAGACAAAATCATGCTAAGCGTGGATTTCCCCTCTGGATTTGGTTGCCTCATGACACGAATCCTTCCTTCATTTCATTGCCTCGCCGAAAACCTGTTTTACCTATTCTTGTGATAATGTTTTGTGAATTTGTTGTTTTTGCTATTGTTAAGCGCGGCGACAAATACTACCGCTCTGCAGCCAAAAATGCGTGGGTTGGGAGTGGACGGGCGAGCGCAGACGCATGCTACTGATGGTGGTAACGTTTTTTTTTTTTTTTTTTAGTCCTCCCGATTTTTGTCGGGGAAAGGTTCACATTGACCGTTTCAAGGCTGGTTATCGGGCATGATTTGGGCCGTAAAAGTTTCAAAGTTTCCGCGTCTTTTGTCATTGGTCATTCCAAGCCCTGGTTAACAAATACGCCTTATTGGTATCAGAAACATCAAAACTGAACCCAGAAATAGTAAAGTTAGAACATGTGCTAGATTTAAATCTGAGTCGTCCAGCATGACACTGTCCAAAAACCGTAGATCTGCTATCTGTGTAACTGATATGGCAAGCGGCGAAACATTTGAGGACAAGTGACCTTACGGAATCTGACGATTCATGTTTCGTGCACTGATGAGTTTCAATAT
This sequence comes from Phoronis australis, assembly GCA_002633005.1. Lineage (NCBI taxonomy): Eukaryota > Metazoa > Phoronida > Phoronidae > Phoronis > Phoronis australis. The sequence continues at coordinate 389,630 of NMRA01000298.1, read as the reverse complement.
TTCGCCTATTGGTAATGTACATGTACATGTACCCGATAACGTCACCAGAGGGTACCTGATTAAAGTCTGACCGACAGGTGTAATAAAAATCACGTAATCTAAGGGACCTAGCGTGCTTTGCACGAGAGGACAATCCCGCGAAAACGCATGAGAACGCAATACACTGTACGTCGCGAGATATTGCCATTACAATCGAAGCATGGAATCACATTTACTTCCTTGGCGAGATTTCTGCGTCTGTACACAAAACGTACCGAGAGTTGCCCATTATTCCGCGTATCGACCGAGACCGAATTTTGTTTTTATCCCGTACGCTTCGAATTTTTAAGTTTCATTTATTCGGCAATTTTTTAAATACTTCACCCAGACTGTTCTTGTGGCGGATCACGACCTATATGTATATACTCTTGCGCGATAGGATGCAAGTTTTCTATAGTAAAAGAAACAGTTTTAAATGTAACGATTTCTTACTTGAAAACATATAACACAGATGAAAGCAACGGTAATTGTGCATTTAACTTGTAACATTTCCTGACAACAAGTAGATAACAGTATTTGATACTGTAGTTAGCGAGGAATCCGCGCCTGATTTGCAGACGATAGTTGGCATTGGAAACAGACAGAAGTGTCAATTAACAGTTTTGTACCAGATGTAACGTTTGGGACCTGATTGCATGCTGCATGTTATGGGATAAAATTTCTGATTAGGCGTATACGACAGTCGACAACGAAGCCGTTTTCTACGGCTAAATGGCGAACTGAACTCAACAGTTAACTTGGATACGACGCAATGGAAATATGAGATTTCAAAAAGTAGACACGTGACAACCTGCTTGCTTACCACCAAGTCGATCATCTCGCATTATTCGCTGCAGAGATTTTGTGCAAACGTATCAAATTCTACTCTAATCGCATGTCTACGCGTACCGGAGAGAAGAATTCACCCGATTATTGCTTGGCGTGAATGTTTTGGACCTGCAAGAGCAATGAAGCGACCCGAGAGTGCAGGACGGAGTCACAGACGGCGCTGGTGTCTTGTTGCCTGAAAAAAATTGTGAAAACTGACGTGAAGCTCACAGTAATTGATTGGAGTCAACAGATTCTGCCAAAGGAATTGACAATTGATGAAATTTCTGTAACGGCTTGAAGTATGTGTAGCATGTGAAGGCAACGCATAGTATTTGTCTGATTTCAAACATGTCTGAAACAAAAGTTCATGTTGACCGAAAGCCGGTTCCAGTTGATTCTTAATCAGAAGCATGACTTTTCATCTCTTGTCAGTTGCCATCGTGATATTGAACTATCCCTTGAGATTTGCAAAAATGAAAAATTTTACACTTACTCTAACTGGTTTCTACGGCAAAAATATACATGATATGGGTAACTTGTACGTGTAACTAAAAGTCGTCAACGAGAACCAATCAAATGACTTAGTCGGTTGACCCGATGGAGTGAATTTATGATCAAGTGCAACCATTCAAGGAACATTGCAGTGTCGCGCAAACCCTCAGTTACACTCACTGACAATCGCGGCTTTCGGGTGCAAATGTTCGATCGTTTCTTGTGATGGCTCGTTTTATTTTGAATGGATAATAATTAAAGTTTTTGCAGTTACTATCATAACACACTCTTATTTAGAGGTATTGTACACAATGATGATTGAAGAACTCAAACCGTGTGCATCTTGTATTCGCGGAAGTCGAATCTGCGGCTGGCAATGTGCACCAGGCAACCTTTCGATGGCAAATTGGATCGTATGGTTATGTTACTTAAATTTACAGTTCCAATGTGTATGAATGACTTTGACTTTGTTTTCTGTCTTCTTTCCATACGACTAATCAGAATTTAAATATACCCAATTGCATTCTGGCGAGAGGGCTTACTGAAAGTGAGATCCCAGGTATTTGTAGAACGACTACTTTTTTGGCTCCCATACAGGTTCTTTTCCAACGACCACCCCCTTCAAATGGCCTACATGTACCACACTATCGGTGTCGATTGTGAGGTGGTTTGGGGCCTGTGCAGGAATGTTGGTGCGTTACTTCCCCTTAAACTATCCGGCCAAATGCACCACGGCTTGTCCACCACAATAATGACAAGAGTGTCATTCCTCCGAGCGTTACCAGTAAACAACGCATCCAACCACTTTGCGTCATAATCAATAGCATAAGAATGAACCAAGAACGAATTTTAAACATAGCAAGTGTACCCATGATTAACATTTTCATACAATGTTCAGCATGACCTCGCTATCCAAGTTGGTCAATCTCGTTTTGGTATTGTTCCGCAAATGTGTTGTTTATCTAACCAGAACAAAACCAAAGAAACAAAAAAATAACGAAGAAGATTTATGATATTTTTAAATCACGCTAATACATTTTACAGGTATGCAACTTAAACTGAGAATTATTTTGCTGACGGCGCAATGAATGTATGAGTGACTACTCTGAAGCTGGAGATATTTTTATCTCGATGGATTGCCTATTATTAGTAAAGAGACGTTACCTCCACTTTTCAGATTTTGCTTCCATGAGCATAAGTGTTATGTACTTTAACCATTGAGGTGATTGAGAAAAGAGCATCGACATTTCTAAGGAAAACTACTTGCTATTATGGCCAAATTAACATCCGCCATTGAGAATTGTCGTAGCAGGTATCAAAGGTGCATGTATAAGAGCATGGTACCATGTCACTGACATTAGGCATATCTTTTGAGCACTTCATCGAGAACATAGGCTGATTTCCGTACGCGCATGAGTCTTGCGACTAAATCTAATGTGACCACGTGCTTCGCTTGTAATGCGAGGCGATATCTGGCGAAGAATTGTCTGATCTTGCAAATTCACGAATACACTGCGTGTACGGAATGGGCACCTCTTTGAGTATTCTTATAGCACACATCCCATGCGTGCATCCAGCCTAAGAAAATGGGGGCTCGAATCTTGAGAATATGGACCTTTTGCTGAGATTCACGGAGTACGTTCAGAGCTATGAATTGTACATTCGCCGAAATTTGGCTGTTCTAGCCATTTTAAGGGACTTTTGTCTCGTTTTCTACTTTTTTCTGAGTTTTTTGCTTCTCCGAGGCGGACCTTTTTGCCCACTTCGCCAAATGGAGGGAAGGGCTCGTTCCAGCCCCCGAGCCCCCCTGCATGCATTCAGTGTTACTTGCCACCCAGCAGTTGCTAGAAGTCATAAAAGTCGTGCTCTCCCTAGACAAGTGACTTTTGCGAAAACACAAGATCACACAAGACTTCATGAGATATCGCCATATATCTTACAAACGAAGCACTTAAACACTCCAGCAGTATTCGCAGTATTTGCAAGATTCTTGTGTCCACAGAACTCAACCTAGAACTTATTAGCGCTCATTGATGCCAACAGGACTAATCGCTACTTTTGGCTCTATACTAGCTAAACATTGTCCCCTGGCTCAGAACTCAAATGAAGTGATGGGGTCAAAATGACCTTTAGTGTGGGGGCAAAACCTTAAATTTCCAAAGAACCTTGCAACGTCTCCTTATTGCAATGTTATGGATGTTTGTGAAATTTGATGTGCTGTTGTGACTGACACGGTTTGGCCGTTTGTCATTGGCTTGGCTTTTTCACCATCCGCGATGGGCGAAAAGACGACTGGTGAATCTGATTACAATTGAAATTGCATCACAACCCTAGATTTTGACAGGAGTTCTTTTGCTTCTTGGTCTCAAGCAATCCGATTTCGTGTTTTCGTGTCAATTGCAAGAAAATAGAGCGCTCATCCATCTACCTGTCTACCCACCCATCCATTCATCCAATCCTCCACCCATGCACCCACCCACCCATACATCCATTCACCTACTCATCCATCCATCCATCCAATACTCCACCTATTCATTTACGCATCCATCTACCCGTAAACCTATTCATCTACCCAGACACCCACGGATTCACCTGTCCATCCACTAATCTATCCATTTACCCATCCATCCATTATTCCATCCATCCAAAATTCCGTCTTTCCATCCCCCTTCATCCACCCATCCATCCATCCATCCATCCATCCATCCATCCAATCATCCACCTGTCAATTCACCCAACCATTTATCCACCCATACATCCGTCCATCTATTCTTCCATCCATCCACCCATCCATCCATCCATCCAATCCTCCACCTATACATTTGTGCATTCATCTACCCGACCACCTATTCATCCACCCATCCAACTATCCACCCATCCATCCATCCATCCATCCACCCATCCATCTATCCATCCAATCATCCACCTATACATTTGTGAAGTCATCTACCCGTCCACCTATTCATCTACCCAGCCGCTCATTCAAACACCCATCCATCCACTAATCTATCCGTCTACCCATCCATCCATCTACTATTCCATCCATCCAGCCACCCATTCACTTACCCATCCATCCAACTATACACCCATTCATCCACCCACCTACCCACCCACCCATCCATCCAATCATCGACCTGTCAATTCATCCATCCATCCACCCACCTTTGCATCCATACATCCATCAACACATCCACGCTCGGCAGCCTCTACCCAACCTGCTACTAGCCACTGTAACAATTAATGGTGCTCACCAAAGATGTCATTACGCAATCCGCTGATGGAAACCATTATTTTTGGGAATGTTCCTTTACATGTCAACTCAGCGATGTTGTATTCACCCGGCCCTGGACCATACGGTAGTGTCGCTGCAGCGGAAAACAATTAAGAGTTTCATTTCATTAAAATAACCGGACTTCAAAATAAACTAGTAAACTTACACTCCATTATTTGACAATCCTTCCGTGGTGGCAACAAGGGGAGGTGTTTTTTCATTGCCTCCATAGCAAAACCCTTATCGTTTTAAGGACTTCATAAAATTCAATGTATTGGCAAGACGGATCCCGTGGAAGCATAGAAACTATATCAACGATACCAAGTATTCGAGCTTATTCATAGACTACTCCAGCCTTTTGGCACGCTAAGCTTCATCCACTAGAACTCTGATTGATTCATCTGGACACCATTGATGTATTAGTTGCATACGTGCACCCAAGGGGGCGCGGGGGGGGCACGAATGAGCCCCCAATTGGCGAAGTTGACAAAAAGATCCGCCTCAGCGAAACAAAAATCCGAGAAAAAGTCCACTAAAAAGGTGCACACGAACAGTTCTGAAGGTGGTAACCCGCTTGTTTTAGTCGATCCCGCTTTATGGTCAGCAAAAGATCCGCATCGTCATAAATTCGAGCCCCCCATATTAAAGGCTGGGTGCGCGCATGAGTTGCTTTACATTCCGCAACAAGATTACATGTACTGTACATGTTAGTGCTATTTCAGGGCAAGTGATGTTAGGATATAAATTATTACCAACTGAAAGTTTGTTGGTAGTTTTTGCCACAAAATAAAAAAATATTTGTCAAACGCTGGGGTAATTAATTCCGCTGTGTGCTAATTTATAGAGAGATACTATGATTTATCCAGACGTTCAGTGTATACTCAGGTTATCGTGAAGTCGGGTACATGCAAGTTTTCGTTCTTCCTCCTTAAATCGTTGACTTACATTGAGAGTGCCCCGCCAAGCACACCCTAAGACCTCCTGCATGCATGCCGCCGTTCGCAACCAACTGCCCTTTTGTTCACCTGCTCCGGCGCCCTGATTTATGATTTTCTGGAATTATTAGCTTGATTGACATGTCCAAACTGTCCACTCTCCTCGTGGTCAATGTTTGAATCACAAATCGCGACTAAATTTTCAGTATAAGAAGACAACGAAACAGTACGTCGCCGAATCCAATTGCCTTTTTTTGGAGATTGGCACGCGACAGGATTTGGTACGTTTCAAAGAGGACAGGAACGCGAAAAACGGACTAAATGGCATCATTCAAAGTAGTTTTCTGCCACTGAAACGGAATTCAACCTGTTCACCAGGTATTTTCACAATTTGTTTGTATAGGTTTTGAAATTTTGCTGATGTCAAAGCCGTTTCTTTTAGTTTCAAATTTAAAAAAGAAAACGATTGTGTCAACTGCTCGTCACTTCGTTGAGTTTTTCCTTCTCGCGTATTTAAAAAATCATGAGTTCTGTGATTTTTTTCTGGAAATTTCCTCACGGGGGGAGGTGAATAACTCTTTATTAAACGTTGCCAGATGGTACTTTCGTCATCAATTGTTTAAAAGATATTTTTGAAGAGCTTTAGCGTTTTGTGCCTCTTTAAGATCGTTGATGTGTCATCGACTTGGCGTAACCTTTGTGCAGATCTACTCATCACCATATTCCGATATGGTACTTTCGTAATGAATAGTTTAAAAGATATTTGTGACGAACTTTCGGGTTCCATGCCCCTTGAAGATCGTTGATGAGTCATCGGCTTGGCGTAATTTCCATTTATCTAGTAACCTTTGTTCAACAAGAAAATATCTACTCATTGCCATATTCCGAACGAGAACATCTCAGTTTTGATTGACGTTACAAATAATAACTGGTTCTACTGTCCCATTTTCCCGATTCTTGTTGGACCAATTACTCACACTGACCAACTTGTACGTCAAATTCCAGGGAAAGCCCAAAAACCGTTAGTAAATCAGAAAGTTGTTGCGAAACGGAGAAGTTTGGATGGCGCTTGGCCATTTTATTAACTAAACTCCCTGTTTGAAAGTGCTATTTAATAGAACTGTTCCCTTTGCCCGTCCGAGAAGGAGATTTTGTGAGACCTTCCTATTAAATGAAATTATTATTCCATAAAAAACATTTAGATTAATTTCTTACAGTTTCAAAGTGATGTATTCAGTCGGTGTTGTCACGCTGTATTGATTTAGGCGTTCTTGATTTATTTCCCGGTGTTTTCATTAGGAAACTCACGTACCTGACAAGGGAGGGGGTTTCACGCCGAAAGAAAATGCCGGAGCCTCACTTCCAAGTGGAATCTCGTTGTTGTAACGGTCTGGACTTGGTCCTACAATGGCAAAACAGAACACAGGGGCAAGAATTAATTTAAGTGCTGTCGTTTTCTTACGATCGGTATGACGCCAGCAAATTTAACTTCTTGCGCAAACTCCTGACCGGATTCTGAAATTCCAGCGCTTAACGCTTACCTTGACGCCTTTTGCGTCGCCAAACGAAATCTGAGGTCGCCAAAGCTGACGCCGAAACCGTCGACTAACAAAAAAGGTTGTGCCATGCTCGGCTCTCAGAAAATTTACGCATACCTCTTCGATGTCTCCCCTTGAAAAAGTAGTGCACCGCTCAATGTCGAACTCCTCTTGCCAACCAGGAACGCAGACGATCGCAGACACTGGAGGCTTGTGTTTCCCGATCCACTCTCCTGATTTTGCCAAACAATTCCGACTTCCAACTGTTTACTTCCTGTTGGTCGTATGTGTGGCAACGACGACGGTGCGGGTGAATGTGGAGTAGATGACAGGTGGGCAAAACCTTTTGGTGAACAAAAGTGATCCCCTAACCAGGTTGCACACAATTTGACTTGAAACCGACGCCCCAAAGGAGATATGTGTGTAGGCAAATTGTCACAGCTTCAACATTGTGACAGTTTGGGACGTTGTGACAATTTGACTCCAAATTGACACACATAAAAATTGGGGCCAAATTGAGACCTGCAACGCGGACACAAATTGTCACAATTTTGTAGCCGTGACAACTAAGGAGGGTGTGACAATTTGGGCCTGCACAGTGCTGTAACTAACACGTATACCTTGGAAACTTGCTATCACTTGACGAGTCGCATTTAGCTTTGCTCCTTGCACGGCAAGTCTTTTCCATAGGCTGTCGTCATCATCCGACGATCTTGCTCTAAGAGGCGTTTGTGTGCAAGGCTCTATTAGAGGATTTTCGTCTTCACTATCAGGGTACAGGAATCCCGAATGTAAGTGAGGCTGGGGAGGCGCTCTTTTGTTGAAACATATCCACTCAACATAGCTTACTGTTGATTTCATATCGCTCGTTTTACAAGTAAGCATCAGGAAATTTGAGATACACTGTCTCGCGAAGACGCGAAGAAGCATTCAGGCTTGGGGAAAAACTGCAAGTTACACACACGTGTTTGACGTCAAAACACAAGTAACGTAATAAATATAGGTTATCTTGCATACATGGAAATACTTCTGCCATATGATTACGAGAATTCGATTTCATCTGGGAATGTCTTAACGAGATGATGGAGCCGTCAACATTGAACCACGTTCTGTACTTTCCATGTCTGAGTACATACAGCTCTGTTAAAAGTAGTCCCGGGAGTGCAATGCGGAAAACAACACATGGCTTATCGCAGTTAACTTCAGGCCCGTAGCCAGCATTGAACGGGGATGGATAGAATTTCTAGAACGGTGGACCTGTGGTATTTTGCAAACGTCGATACTGTAGAGTTTTCGGTAAGGCCTTTGGCGCAACTTATTTAGAAGGAAGGACAATTTCAGTACACACGACGATGACTCCCAGCTCTATGTTCCTTAGATGAGACGGGACTTGTAATAACAGAAATGAGGATGCTGTGCCTTTTACTCGCAAAGAACGGGACACCAATTCGGATGTAATGTGGTACAACAAGAGAGTATTGCCACGTTACCTCCTGACAAAATTTCAAATCATTCATGCTTAAATGAGTGATTACACCTCATTACATATTCGGGCGAAAATATAAAGTTTAGTCGGAGAATGACTTGGCGAAATTGTTTATCTGGTTGTATTTTTGCGCGTTACTGACAGTTCTTACATGTACATCGCTGGAATTGGGAACAGCCCACTGCATGTATTTCGAAGGTTTACTTCTCCAAAGGTTCACTGCTCCGAAAATATCTAAACTCAGGAGTAATGTTTATATTTTTGCCTGCAAAAATAAACGATATCTCAGTTATTACTTGTACCTACATCGAAAACGACGCCCAGGTACTAATACAGTTTGTCTAGCTGGCCAGTAAAGTGATTACTGTCTAGATTCATTTTCAATGTGCATGCGAAATTGCCCGCACGTTCTAACACGGAAAAATGAGTACGCATTTGTATTAAAATAATATGAAGTAGGAATATTAATGAATTAGAAACCACGATACATTCCTCAAATTTATGTCAACTAAGATAGCATCGCAGTGCGACTGAAGTTCAGGGCCGCTGAGCCTCAACCTCACCCACGGAACCACGCGCACGGCTGGGTTGAAACTAAATGTACATGTAGGTAGTAGGCCACCCTGTCCCTGCCAGTCTTCACGAAGTCAGGGAATCCCATTCAGCCTCATTAAATTTAAAACCGCCGTTGATCACCATAGCCTTGACCCGTGCCCCAGTATATGGGAAGATAAGACGGCTCCGGCCGGTAAAAAAGCAGTCATGGTGCTTTTTGCATTGCCTCCGGCTGCAGCAGCATTTAATTGAAAATTGCGCTTCCCCACTGGTTTAGATAGATGTTAATGATTGAAACAAAGGATGTTTTGCGTGAAACTGTTGACAGTCAACCAGTAATGGGCTAGGTGATTTGATTTACTGTTCCCTGCATTTGGTCGCTTACATAAAAATTATCTTAAATGGTTTCCATGATTTTGGAATTACTGACTATTTTTTATTTATTCGCTTATTCAAATTATTTCCTGTGACCCCATACAGTCAACATCCTGGCTGTCGTTAATCAATATTACATATTATGTGACAGTAATGAGAGGTACAGAACTGGGTGCATTCAGTGTCTCCTGTTTACAAATTATTGACAAGCCCTGGTTATTTTATATACACCTGTACGTAGTTAACGCTCACTTATGCGATAATATGGACATTTTTGCAGCATTTTCTGCATCCTTAATATTTTTCCTGCCTGTGACTTGACATATTCTAGAGAAACTTCACAGTACAATGCTTGCCCAAAATTATTGTCAAAGAGGCTTAACAGTGTTTAACGAAACATGACAAAGAGGCATACGGCGGAGACGCATCTCTTTTGTGCAACTTTGACAGCAGTTCGAGGTGCACATTTATTTTCTATCACGTTATGGACTTCAGTGCATACTAAATATTAATTGTATGGTTTGGTAACCTGCTTGTTAATTTGTCATAGGAAATGTTGCAGGAAGTGTTCTTATAAAGGCATACTGAGCCCTACATCGGTGGGTACTTGGGTAGTATGTATATTACATTGGAAACCCCGTTACATCCAGAGACGATGTCGTTTGTTTAGATATTTGTTTTGGCACGTGTCTTAAAGCATAAAGTCAGGAAATAAGGCGTTCTTATGTTATTCACTTTGAAGTTGACCATTTTTATCTGCTGATGTAGGCTGAATATGCCTTTAACTAACTGCTGATAGTTGATTTACTAAAACGTGAATGGTTTATGAGAGCTGGAAAGCATCGTAAAAACTACTCTAAATGGAATTCGCAGTCAATACATGTAGGTATCTCGGCTGTTTTATGGGCTCATACAAGGCAGGTTTACTGGGCTGCAGGCAGGAAATCCATCTCTAGCTGGTTTTCAGAACCCGCTACCCTTGTTGCATCGAGTTTCATTCACCACAACCCACCAGGGGCGGATCCATACTTTTAGTTATGGGGGGGGGGCCGCAGGGCAGAGTATTAGCCAGGATTTTGGCCGTCAGACATTCGCACCCTCACTGCCCACCTCATTTCGCTACCCATTTCAGATCCCATCGGGCACGGATGCACGGGGTCCAATGTCCGGTTACCCGAAACAATCCCCAGCGACTCCACTATGTTCCTTAAATCTACTTAGTTTTGTACTGTACGTTCAGTTCTCAAAATTATTGAGAGTAAGTAGGGATCTTTACATGCAACGCCCCTAATTTAAGGACTAAGACCCTAAATATTTTAGTTATGATTACTAGAAAACGTCAAACAAGGAGCTCGTAATAAAGATAAAATGATAGAAAAATATAACACTGTGAGTGAAGAACGAAACAAATACGCAAAAGATCTAGCCAACTCAGTTGAGCACAGGTGGATCCATGGGCGTCAAAGGGGTCCGAACTCCCGCCCCCTTTTCAAATGATTTTAGTGATATCAAATCTAGAATTTTCAAATTGTTGACCTGGACCACCCTTTTTAAAATCTTTGATTAGACTCCCCTTTTTTAAGAATCCTGGATCAGCCCCTGTTGGATCGCTATTTGGAATTTACTCCTCGGTTTCTAAATTAATGAACTACTATGTAGCAATTGAATTCCTGTCCACCAAATCGAGTCGGGATGAGTCATGCTCTCAGTACTCTCGAGAGCGCCCCTACTGGCAGAGAGTGTAATACTGGCGAACGCCATTGGAAGTGTTGTCTTACGGAAAAAAAATACGGTTTCCTTGATTTCTTTTTAAGCAAAGCTTTGTCGCCGCAAATTTTCGAGAAATGTATCTTACAGGCTACTCTGCCCCTGTGTTTTTGGACGGTTGCCTTAATTTGAAGGCCAGTTGTGAGGTCACACTAGTTAATGATAGTTATTGACCACCGCGTCAACGCATTGACCAACTCAATTAGGTACATAAACATCACAACACGTTTCCAAGGACAACTGACATTCAATTACGTCTCATCGATACTGCCGAGCTCGGTAAAACATGAGTTTCCGTGAACAAATCAATCGCCTATTGCTCTTGTTATTGAACGTTAACCACCAATCCTTGGACAATGACAAATAAAAAATGACCTTCTTATCGACTATATGAACGATCAAAGTTTATGTAACTGTTCGTGCCACGTTGTAGCAATTTTGACCTTTTTGATTGACCGTGCCTCAGATGAGTTAACAGAATGTACAGTTCATATCTTGTGACGATAAGTAGGGCAATAAAAACATGTCAGAATTTCGTCAACTTCAGTACACCGTATCTCTGAAGAGCAGGTGGTCGGTTTCGTATGAGACTTTCAGAGTTTATGTTTTACGTAAAGTTTTCCAAAACACTGTTAGGAGTGTTTTTAAAATTGGACTTTTATGATTTCCAGGTAAAAACTAAAAAATTGTATAAAAGAAATGATAATTTAGAAAGTACTTTCGAAATTTAATCTTGAACACCTTCAACTGTACAAGTGTATTAAACAAACTTTGACAATGTTATTGATGCCGTCGGTTTGTTGTTTGTTTTCCCGTTTTGTCACATTTTACTGAAAGGACATTGTCTCGTGACCTAAATATTGTCAGATTCGTAAAATGTCAGAAAAAATTAGAAGGTGAGAAAGGACTAACGGACATTCGAAAAGGACAATTATGATTACTATTAGACGATATATACATGTACACGTAAACGTTGAATGCCACAGAGGTGTATTCAAGTAAGCGAATCCGCATGTCCTTCTACCCTGTCTACTGTTGAGAAGAACTTCAATGGCATTCGCCCACCAGATGAACATGTTCTCTTAAATATACACGTCAAAACCTCGAAAGTCACGAAACATTTATCTATCCCAGAGTAATCGCTAGATGTCACGGTTTATTATCGGAATCCATAGTAATCTTAAGCTTACGTAGGCCGATAGAAAGATGTACAAATTTGGCAACCTTCGGGGGCAGTATAGTCTCAGAGATGGGTGAGTTTATTCTTATGAAATCTTCAGATATTATCATTTAACCCTTTCGCACTTACATTTCTCAGCACCACACAACCCTCATTTGCTTGCATTATTTCTGCCATTTCATGTTGAAATTACCCACATCCACAAAGACAACTATATCTTCAAAACTGTTAGAGGTAAGTCCTTCAAATTTTCAGCAGACACTCAAGAGGGTTTACTTTATATGAACATCTGCCTACGGGGTCCCAATACTTGAGGAAATACAGGTAAATTACAGGTAAATTGTGTGAATTTGATGTTTTTGAACTGTTTTCTGAAGTGACTGAAATAAAAAAATATTAGAAACCAAAACCTTGGTTGTTTTGTGTTGACAAGTGTCCATAACAATAAGCAAGCACTGGAGTATCACAAAATGAGAAAAAATATCAGAAACTTGTTATAATTTACAGGTATAAAAACGTGAAGACAAATGAATTTGCCTCAGATGGTTGTTCCTTCATTTCTACTTTGACTTCAGTGCTTCTTACTTCTGTTTGAACATGGACTCTATGCATCAATGGAGCAAACTATAATTTCAAAATAAATTCAGTAATCAGGTACATAATTATGAACGATTATTTAACACCAGTCATGCGATAGTTTCTACTTTTAGTTAGTTTGCCAAGTTCCTGTCATGAAATATTGTAAAGCAATTCACTCTGCACAGGGGCACCTCACAAAAAGAGCACATAAATGAAGTCTCGATGGGGTAACCCTTTGGTGTTTTGCGATTGTTCATTACACATTGAACTTTTACAATTTTATGATGTCCAATGGCTGCCTGGTTAACAACAACATCTGCGCAGTCCTTCGACCGCCTTCCTGCTTTACGTTGCCGACACGTAAACCCGTTTAATAGCTGTTCAATTACTTCCATGCGGAACCGCACCGAGTCGTAGTACTTTGGCAAAGGTGGCGCATGATGACTCTTCGTACTAAGAATGAATGCATTTACAAGAGACAAATTCACGCAAACCATGCCAAATAGCGCCACCAGTTTTTGCATGCTCTGCCTACAGGGTAGTAAGATCGCATCTGGTCTGACTTATCCACCCCACCCATGAAATCGTTGTAACGCAGATTGACTTCAGGCTTTCCCTCACCCACGAATGGTTTGTGGATAGTCGAGAGAAACGTGAGAGTCCGCTTGTCTTTGTACATAGTAGCTACCATTTCCCCTTTTTGTTTTTGAATAAGATCACCAGTATTCTTCAGCTTGGCTCTCTTGAAACAGGCTGGTAAATCTTTGCGGTTATTCATTATTGTCCCACAGGTGTAAGTGCTTTCCAATTTGAGGTGTTCTGCCAGTGTCACTGAGGAGAAAAATCGGTCGTAGTAAAGATGATGGTGACGTCCACGATATGGTTCGGACAGTGTCCACACCACATCATAGCCAAGGCCGTGTTGCCTCTCTCCATTTTGAAGGTTACCAAAATGTTTAAAGATTGTTTTAAAATGTTCTACTTTTGCACCAATTGCTATCAAAAATAGGACTTTTGTGGTTTTCATGATTTTTTGTTCTGATGTTGCACGAAACGAAAACGAAATGATAATTTTAGCAGCGCTTCCAGATCTCACCTTGAACATTTAAATGAGATAAATTATAATCGTGTTATCGATGCCGTTGTTTTGCTATCAATGTACCTTGATTTTTTGCTAAATAATATTTTTATTATGTCACGTGACGTATCTTTAAAAAACACGGTCACGTGACCTAATAAAATTGGTACAAAGGCCAAAGCCAAATTCACGAGGCTTTCTACGTTCCGAAACTATGAGCTTTAAGTGGTTAAAATGATTTTTTGCTAAATAATATTTTTATTATGTCACGTGACGTATCTTTTAAAAACACGGTCACGTGACCTAATAAAATTGGTACAAAGGCCAAAGCCAAATTCACTAGGCTTTCTACGTTCCGAAACTATGTGCTTTAAGCGGTTAAAATGATTTTTTGCTAAATAATATTTTTATTATGTCACGTGACATATCTTTTAAAAAACACGGTCACGTGACCTAATGAAATTGGTACAAAGGCCAAAGCCAAATTCACTAGGCTTTCTACGTTCCGAAACTATGAGCTTTAAGTGGTTAAAATGTAATTTTTTTGATATTTGGTTAAATATACAGAATAGCAATACGGTCTTACATGTACGTAACTATGGTTCTCACATAGATATATGTGGATTATACGGCACTGCAGGATAGAGATTTTGTTTTGAATACTTGGGAAGAAATGTAGGGCCTAGACCATACCTGACAATAAGAAATTGAAAGAAATCAACTTGAACACCACCAGCGATCAACACGCACATCGGTATATCGGTTTTGATTATACAGCAGCAAAGGAAGTGATAATAAACCCGACATGTCAGCCAACTAAGCCAATTTTTGGCATTCACTTGACAGACGTACATGTACATGTACGTTATCGGCGATGGGGTGGGACGTAACAACCTTGTCGACCAAGTAATGCGATTTTTGCCATTCACCGGACACAGTTTTCAGGTCATATGATATGGTTACGGGACAAGGCCGATATTTTACAAATAGAATACATTGTACTTTCAGAGTCACCGTGAGTGTCATGAAATCAGTTATGCTGTGCTAAGCACAACTGAACAAAGTGAACGATGTTGCTGAATTCGAACTGTTTAACCGACAATTTATAGAGAACTGTGCTTTGTTTGATTTGACTGTAAGAAAAAAAATACGGAGCCACGTGATTAATTGCATTATTTACCGATGCTCACGAAAATCCAATAGAGATCATGTAATTAAATGACGTGTTCGATGGGTTTCATTTTGAATGTTCGTGTGGCAAGTTCGTGTCTTCAAATCACCAACTTTGGACATTTTATTAGGTTAAACCATACCCTAACCAATTTCAAATATAATGCTCCAACCCGATTTGCTGATAATACCTCAGATTATTAAGCCGAAAAATAAGCATCCTATTTATTTGGGATACACTATAGTATTCTGACGTTATGACCACCGACAGCTTGTCGCGTAAATAGTAGAAATCTGACTATTTTGTGTGTAAAGACTGACTAACGATCCCATGTTTGTCGAGTAAATAGCAAAAATCGTGTTATTTTACAGGCAAGCTTGTTATGTTACCAATCGATGGGATTATGGGAAATTTGGCGGATAAATATGAACAATGTCAAGTAAACTTAAAGATGTGATTTGCATGCTCCTAACTATGCAAATGCATGACAGGAACTAAACGACAATGCTATTTTAACATTATCTGCCCTAAACAAAGTGCAGTTGTATTTACTGACAACTTGTAAATGTGAAAACAAAATATTCTGCAAATAAGTGACCTTTAAACTAATGATGTCGCACTTTTTTCGAATTCACAATTTTAACGTTGGCCAACCTCAATAAGCTTTGAAGCATTTTATGAGCCGGTGATACTGTTGGTCCCATAAATAGATTTCTACCACTGTAAGGAATGCTGGAACCAATTTAAAGCGAGTAAAAGTCTTAAATCAATTTTCGCTTTTTAGCCAGTTAACAAGAGGAAATACAACTTTGAACTACTGCACTTCATTAATGCAACGCGAAGGTTAAGTTTCGAGTTCGATGCAGAGTTCAGTCTGAGTTCGGAGGTTACGCTGTACATAATGTTGTCATTCTGGGCCAAGAAGACGACTTTTAAAGGTTCTAATGTTGATTACGCGTTTACGTATTGTGTACAAACATTAGATAGTTAGATCTGCGTTTCGGATTTCATCTTAAACAAGCATTGGGACGTTTCTAAAGAAATCGATTACGTGAACGATACCTTTATCGGGTAAACGCAAAATAGATCACGCCGGCACAATAAATACTTTAAACCTTGACAACACGAACTAGACAATTTACAATTAACACATACAATACTTTTTGTTTTTGACCGGATTAACCACAGCGTTACTAGGCATTGGCAAATCGATAGCAATAATGTGGATTTTAATTCTGGGAAAATCCAACATTGAACGTTGGCCATGTACATTAGTTTTCTAAACCAAATAACCTAGAGAGAATCACGGACTTTTCATATTGGCGCTCTCTAGAATAAGGGCAGTGCGAAAGCGACATCCGCTTCAAATAAACCGGCTGAGAATCGGTGGACAGAAACTTTTGAGGTACTACGTACATAGTGGTACATTAATTTAAAAACAAAACAGTAAATTACATTGTTAACCCTTTTGGTTCTTTGATTAGATTAATTTCACTAATTTACCTTAGCTATTTGATATCGACTGGTAGCGGAATTATCCAGCTCTGTCAGTCACCGCCGGACTGTCTTCGTATTTGCGCAATTCTTTTTCCCGTGGGAAATATGTGGAGAATTATATCCTTCACCTTTGGTATTGCAAGAGGTGTTCACTTTTTCTTAAGCGGAAGAAATTTGTCAGCATAATAATACCAGGGCTGGTGTTTTAAAAACGCTGTTTATGCATTTACCAACAGGTTGGACCCAAGTCCGCATTACATGGGATCTGTAGGTGGCGCAGAGCCCCTGTCCATGTCTACCAAAGACCGAATAGCCGAAAGACAGGATGTGAAATTTCAATATGGCACGGTTGTTTCAAATATCAGCTAATTTGGCAGAAAACTGTAAAAGTCTTCCAAACTTGGAAGATATTCATTTAAACAAAATCCAACACAAGGAGCAGCAGCAGCAGCAGTTTTCGTTTTATCCGTGGATCAGGAGTTTTTTGACTAGCCTTCTCTTAAAGTTGGTGAAGCAAAACTTTTGCGTTCGCTAATTAAGATGTATTCTGACCACATGTTTGTTTGAGTTTTTAAACAAAATTCTCCGGAGAAGTAAATGTAGAACATCATGGTGACGGCTTCCTTAGTCACATGACTCTCGCCTCTTCTGAAAGCCGAAATAACTCAATGGTGAAACAAAATGGAGTTGTCTTCACTTTCAGCTACCACTAGGGCCACAGCTGGGCCATGAAACCCAGTTTACTGCTGAAAAGTTCTCCGCTCAAAACTCATTTCAATTTTGCGGCCCCGTTTCATTGAAAATTTTGCCGAGGTCACTGTTCATTTCAAAACACGCCCGATGAAAGCGTCATTCGCGCACATGGGCTCATGTACCGGGTGTAGAGCAAGAGGTCGAACAAAAGAATAAGGGGACTACCATGCTTGGGGTTGGGAACATAGGTTTTGATGGAAATGAACCAAGGTACCTGTAATCATGGCAGTGGAATAGCATCTAGACGGGTACAGTGTATCTTCTGGTTGTGAAGGCATCGTCTGTGAATCAGCTGGAAGGGAGAATAAAGAGGTTGGAGGATGATAGACGAATTCGTTTTTTGTTGGCATTGCAATTTCTTTTAAAAGAAAGTCAAATCAACATTGCAATGATCCCGAATATTCCGAACTTTGACAATGGTCTACTTGGATGTTAAATCCACACGTGTTAGTTCCTGTCTAATTTCATAAAACGGAGACTGGCTATCTCTTGAAATTGTAGGATTTAGTTCTAATTTGTTAAATTGAGAAGGCTGACGGTTTATCAAGGGAAATAAATATTGGATTTGTGTTATGCACATAGGTAAAACGCTTTGAAAGAACTGAGCCTTTATCGCATCATATACAGTAGAATTAATGACATGGAAAATGTTTACATTTATGAAAAACAATAGTTTGTGGTATCAAAAACTTCAAAAAAGAAATTGCTACCCCCCTCCAAAGTGGTCGCAGTGGTAACTTTATAACCATCTGCAGCCTAGATGTTTTGGAAATCGTCAGCAGCAGTCATTTTGTTGTTTTTGAAAACGTATTTTAGAAAATAATCGCACTGATAAATGTAGACCACTCAATAAATACTTGAAACTCCAATGCAGCTGCCTGACCACCTTGAAAACGGTAAACCAATATTTATTTTCACAACCTCAAACACTTGCTCCAAGACACGTTTGTTTTTTAAGCAAACGAGAAAACTGTTCATTAATAACGGATGTAGTGAAAGGGTTCATCAACTTTAGTTCCAGAATTCCGTATTGATCAATCACGCGTAGGCCTACTGTACATACGACCTTGGAAATTTATTTGGCCCTCAGTTTTTGCAAGAGCATCGTTAATGTTCAAATTAAAAGTATATATATCTGTTAGTTCAGGTATAATTATAGGACAGTGCCCTTCGTCATTGGCAAATCGAAGATATCATGGGAACGAGAGCATAAAAGGCGGCGTAATTCCGAATCTTACTATTTAAAAAAATATGCGTTGTTTTCAGATAACACAGGACTACGAAAAGCTGCCCATCAAAACAATGTCAACTACAAAAACAATACTGTCAAAATGGCAGTCACGTGAATATAAGCAATTACGGGGCATTTTTAGAATAAATTGTGTACTTATCTTGGATGAAGAAAATATAGGAACATGTGGCTTTATTCGATGAAACGTGAACGGACTTTACAAAGGTAGTCAATTACAGAATAGACATGGATTAATTTGTAACTGAACCTAATCCATTTTACGGTGAAAATAAATTTTGGGCGTTATTTTTAAAGAGAATTGACCTCTTGAATTATGTAGCTTTTGGCAGAGATGTAGAATAAAAAAATCTGTTCTGGTTTTATTATACAACGGCTACTTGTGACTAAGGCTTCCAATCGAAATCCACTGTAACCGAGAATGTTACCCCATTCGGCATTGGATGTTTGGTTGCTAGGCGCTGTAGTAATTACCAACGCGGCCTTGTGTATACATTAGCTGATCAACACCGGCGCGAAAATAGCCAAGAGCAAAGCCCCTGAGTGAGTGTGAGAGAAAAGGCGAAGAGTCCAAGCACAAGCACACTGAAGGAGTTTAAACATCTGTAGAAAAAGCGTTTTGAAAGGAAAACGAGTGTTGGGTTGCCGTTGATTTGAACATTCCCACTGCATCACGAGAAATGTTGAGATTCCTCGGTTTGTCAACCGCATGACATTCGATCATATTTTGACTGGTTTGACTTAATGCACCGCGGAAACTCGTAGAAAATACGTTCTAAAAAGATCTTGGCGCATCCACTTCTTTGGGAAGCTAGCGTGGGACGTATTCACTTTGAATTTTGCAATAATTTCCATAAAAAATCGTCAGGTTTCCTATTTTTGAAACAAAGACGAAATTTAAGCTCTTCCATCCCAATGCAGTTTTCAAATCCGTCGTCTCAGATAATTAATATGCGCGCATGCGCTCAGGAAAGTCGCACTGGCTGCTGCATGAAGACACTAAAATTAATGTGTTATGTCTCTGCTATACCAAATAAGGGACGCAATTTATCTTGCGTAGAATCTTCAGACGAAGTGAAGTCGACAGATCGTTTTTTAAGATTCAACCTAAAATTGTTTTGAACATTGATGGTGTTGCCAGTCTGTGAATAATTAACCGATTGAATCCCTAACAGAGTCTCAACTATTAATTTCGATTGAACCCGGCCAATCGGCAGCGTGATTGTAAATAACTAACCGGTCGAATTTCTCTTGAAAACCACACGATACTTCAGCAACATCGACAAAGCACGAATCATCGGGCACATCGCGGATATTTTCGTAACCGCAAATTCAATCCGTAAAAGGTGTTTCAAACCGCGTCCTTAACAACAACAAAACGGAGTTCGGATCCACCGGAACTTTGATGAAGGGCTTAAGCATCAGTTGCAGCGAACAGTGAATTTGTCACTTTACCAAGTGCTACCATGTAATAGCTCTGAACAACCGTTGAAGTGTTGTCTGAGATAAATTCAAATAATTCTTCCCATATTATTCATACTTGATTGTGATCGATCATTTCACTCGAGCCAACCTGATGTAGGATAAATTATTAAAAGCGTATTTGTCCGGATGGCCAAAACGAAGCTCGTTTGATATCTAGTCATGGAAACAAGCGTGAATTCAGTTCTAGAAGAACTGAGAAATTAGCGAGTGCCGAGTGTGAAGTGTACAAACTCAAAGATTTCAGACATAGTTCATCAGGCCACTTCTACGCTAACATTTGGGGGTTTTGTTACTCCAGCGAGCTTAAGCCAGACTGTGGCGTACCCGTCCTAATCGATTCGCAAACTGTTGCTGGTGACTAAGCTGTGCTGCTGAAGAAAACCTATCCTCTAATTTCTGTTGTACAGTAATGCATCAATTTTAAAAGTTAATTAATATTTACCTTTCAATTTTTTATGCAAATTATGATTGTCGTTTGAACTGCTTGTTGTATCGAAAGAGCGTGGTAAAAATCCCTGTGTTATTGGTAAATTAATTACTGTCCTCTAGTTTTCTGAATATCAAATTCGATTGCATTTAGAGTCTAGTACTATACATGTAGATATTCAATGTGCATAATTTACCAGATTGGTACTATTAAATTGTGAAGCAGAATAACGATCATTACGTTTATTGGATTTCTGACATTGATTTGCTAAAAACGAATGAGCAACAACCCATAGTACATATAGGCAATCAATTGCACCTTATCCTTGCAAATAACCGCACGTACTATGTTTTTGTCCGTTTGGACAACGGTTTTTTTAAGCCTCGTTAAATTTTGTCAGTCAGACACGCAATTTTCAGAAGAAATTCAAACATGTTCTGTCCTTTCGCTAGGATTCACGAGTTCGGTTACAAATACAACTGCGTCATTTTCACCGTCATACTTTGCGAAACGAAATGGCACGAGAAGCGAAATGGAATGCGCGCTGCACTGCAGGAGACAGGCAGTTTGCACCTCGGCTTACTACGAAGACAATACAGGACTATGCTACTTATCCCAAGAAAGTTATCACGATATGGAGTCGCAGGGAAGAGCGGGGAAAGAGGGAGAAAATCTTGGAAGCAAGATAAGAATTGGCAACTTCATATCAAATCAGGTTGGAACGTAAATCAAGTGTGTTGTCAATATTTCTGTACAGTTTGCGCCTAAAGGTGCTCTGTCTGCTTGATTTTAGTTATTTAGTATATCAAAGGACGTTGGAGGTAAAATCGTTCCATCGGGACTTAAGCCCAAATATACCGCTCATTCAGCACTACACCAAGCTTAACTAAATTAAATATGATTGTTGGCGTAATTTCTAATGTTAGTGGCGAGCTACCACCTAAAATATTCGCGCTAGTAAGTACATGTTGCAGTTACCTCATGCATTATGTGTACTCACGCAACTGTCGCAAAACGTAACAAGGACTCCCCGGAAACCCGAAAACTTTTAAAAATAACTTCAAATGAATCATGTAAGAAGAAAAAAAAAATATTTATTACTATGACCAGTGTTACTTGAACACCCAGCCCATGGGGGATTCAAATATACGATTTAACTGAAAATTACTTTCATCTCGGAGGACCAATTTAAATTGTTTCGGTTATGGTACCATTTAAAACTTTTCTGCTAAGTCTCCCACAACTAAAACCCAATATTCTCTTACACCGGCGCACCATATTCATGCGACGAATCCAATCGATGTCACTTCTCATGGCAACAATATTGTAGGAGCTGAGCGATAGACACCAAAATAATACCTCGTACATGTAGCTCTGTTTTGTACAAAGTTAAAACAACGAAGGTCTGAAGTTCCCCAGACTGCATAGCAGTACTCCACGATGGGTTGTACACAGGTGGAAAAGAGATGGTTGAAAGTTCTATAGCCAACATCTCTTAGTTTATGAAATTTAAACATTATAATACCATCACGAATCACTCAAACTTTGAACAGCGTCGTGAAATTCTAAAAAGTCGTTAAAATGGAAACCTTAGTATTTGTACTTTGATTTGTAAACAACACTTAGTGCTTATTTATTCGCATTGAAATTGGTCAGATTTTAGTTATTACATGTACATTACCAGAAAATGTCATCGCTCAACGAGGAGCGCATAACGAACATAAATTGGTTAAAAAAGTAGCACATACATGTGTGGATTAAAGAATTTTAAAAATACGATGTGTTCTTTGAACTTGGTTTAGCCCTTATTTGAACATTCCGTCATTTCTTAAATCCATGAATGGCCCAAAACATGTGCTGCTGTGGCAAGCCGTCGCATTTTAGCCTGGTCTCTAGCACTAACGATGTCTCTTTTCTTTGTGAGACCAACATCACCTCAAACTTGATTTGGCGCAATCTGTTTGTTTGGAAAATCAATGTAAAATTAACTTCTACGCATTCTACATGTGAACCCTAAAAGCGAATAACTCTCTCTTTTCATATTTCGCAAACATCTTGAGTACGGCATACGTGTTTAAAGGTGTTAGTTTTTATTACATGCACACGTCTTAAAGTAATTTAGGACCTTATCGACGAGTCTATGCACAGAAATACCGGGATTTCCCAAGAAACTGTAATACTCACGGGATGAACTCTGCAAAAATAAAGCTCAAGATGAAATCTCAAAAAATCTGATAAAGTTTTTGCTTCATGCATCATTTCATTTTCTTCTCATGAAATCAAAAAAGTAATATTTTAATAGCCTTCATACAATAATTGAACATTTTGAAAACAATTCCAGATATCGGTTGGGAGAACAGACCCTTAATTGAAATCGATTGCTGGTAATTCGTTAACACAAAAACCATTGTTAAAATGATTTGACCGAGCTCCATGAATAATAATAACTCAGGTACCTTATAAATTGCTTACAATGCATACCTCACCGTGCTGAACGATGAGCCCTGAAAACTCGACAACTGTTGTTATACTCGCAAAAAACATGAATGACACCATATTTTTATTTCAAGAAAGGCGACATGAGATTTAAGTCAAACATGGTGTCCTGCTGCCCACAAAAGTATTTTGACTTAATACTACTTGAGCATAACTGCAAGTGTTTGAGAATATACTCATCAATGCCAGGTACTGTGATTATCTGTACAAATAACATCCATGCCGCTACTGCTAATAATCGTATAACCAACCCTGTGCTCAGTAGTTGCGAAGAGGGAGTGTAAGACCAAAGTTCTGACGTCATCGTCAACCATTTTTGTGAAACAGGCCAGACGGCAATAGTTTGAAACAAGATCCGACATGGAAAACACATAAGGTTAGAGATAAAGCTCGAGAAAATAATAATCATCGTTGTGCAGTTAAAATGTCAAAATATTGATTGAATAGTCTTTGAAAAGGTAATGACAGTTTTGATACTGAAAATGTCTGAGTGTTTTTCGGTAACTTGAATTGTCCATCTGTTGATGTCAAATGAAGTAATGCAATAGCTGATGCGATAAATTACACGACATTTCATGTTCATTCAACTGATTAATTACTAATGGGTTTGATACATATAGATTATTACATGGCGAAGTCGTCATCCCCCGTTAGCTAGAGCCCGAGTGGATTTTGGAGAATTGTCGCCAGAAGGGCCTTAGCCCGAGGGTGATAATTCTAAAAAATCCACGAGAACATGTAATAATCGATTTATACCACATACTGAACGAGAAACATTACAATGAATCGATCTACCTTTCTCGACTCGCCTCGGCTTT
>NMRA01000298.1:349473-365294 GCA_002633005.1 Phoronis australis | reverse complement strand
ACCTCCCCCCATTCGGTGCTATGCGCATCTACAAACGTGCTTTTAGCAAATGTTTACATAAAAAGTGTTGGGCCCCCCCTTGTGATATCATAGATCCGCCACTGCTTTGTAACTACTTTCTATGTCAGAGGCCCGGGGTCGGAGGTCGTGACATTTTAAGAAAAGCCGAGATATTTTTGTCAAATAATGCTTTTACTCAAAACCAATTGATAATTTAAACAAAATAGAAATAAAGTGCATCTATAAGTTAAGGTTTAGTAACTATTATAGCTTACTACATATTCTGTCACGCTAAGCTTCGACCGGGAAAACATCGTCTGCTAAAATAGGCTACCACTAGTAACTGAGTATAATGCTCAAGTCAAAGGATCCCGACCACACGATAACCGCATTCAAATTGGAGATCGGTGATTTACAAGTGAGAGAACATGAGAGAAAAAATTCACTGAATTAAAACATCGTTTTTATGGATATTATGCGTCTTATTTTTCATAGCGTATAAACGTCAGTATAATGCCTTTTGCCGAACATAAGATTGTTGCGAGTGCTCATTTAAGTATTCTATTTTTACGTTATATGACATCAGCCGCTGAGTGGTGTAGTGGTAAAATCGGCGACTCGAAACTCTTGAGGGCCGGGTTCGACAGCGGCCTCGGTTTCCCGCCAAAATGTTATCTCACTAGGGAGATAACTAAATTCGTTATTACGGGGTTGTATTTGCCATTCGACGCTAATATTGTGGTATAAAAAACATTATAAATCATAACTACCGAACTGGATGAATAATCATATCTATCGTCTAGTAATCAATAAGTTTTTTAAACTTGTCTGCTTGCACTCCCTTGTCTACGCTTTCAAAAAAATTTTGGCAGAAATAAAGCAGTGAAATTTTGGACAAATAACGTTTGGCAGGCAGTGCAAAACATAAAATAGTATAGAGGGCCAACCCGGATTACACGGCGGAAGAACTCTCTTTCGTCTCTGAGATAAAAAGTGTGTGATCTCGTTTTAGAAATCAGGCACATTTTCGTGTCTTTCCAACTGCAGAATGGTGAATGTTGACCAAGACCCTTTTGTCCATCAGACGTCACACGCATGCTGGCGCCCCCATGCAGTAGAGGTCATGAGAATTCGCAAACCGAGTTAACCACTGATTTAGCCAAGGGACGTCAAGTAGCATCAGACGAGTCACAGATAGATTTGTAACAAAATGCTCTGTATTGTGAATTTCGTCAATCCTCAAAAGTACAGAATTAAGACTGTATTTATATGTTACATCGTGAATTCTGAGGTTGCATCATACAATAATGTAAATAATTTTGCTCATTTGAGTGTCTGAGCCCAGGGCTACTGTGAATGGCCACATTACTGCAGCGGTTGTGCCTACGTTTGGGCTTCTCGTTTTATTTACGATAAGCCGACTGCTGTCTGTGAGTGGAATGTGGCCGAGCATTCGGTTATTTCATTTTTCTCTTTCATGTTTAAAGTTAATCATGAACTATCTTACGTTTACCACACAAAATGTTTTAGTTCAAAATCGACAAACATTTGCCAAAGATTCGCCTACATACATGTATCCATAAATAGTTTCGGTTGAAGAACAGCACAGTGTGTGGCCTGGCATACAAATGGTGTCATCACCCTGAGTAAACACATTTTGCACTAGCATTCTTGTAGAGCCTGCAATATTCTGATTATTTTCCATTTCAATACAAAATATCAACATCAGTCAAAATATTATGTCACAGAAAGATTTTAATGAATTACGAATCCTCAGATCTTAATATTTTCCCAAAACCCGGCACTCAGGAAATGGTTCATTTTTCTTTAGAAGTCATAAACATGATTAACGTGTTCACAGAAGGTCTTCATACATAAAATTTTCAGACGTAGACATATAATCGCTCTTTCCAGGACAACACTAATAACAAGGCTGACTCAAGCACCGAATGCACGAACGCCAATTGCGCAGACGGAGGCCAGGCCTGTGTGAAAGACTGCACTAACAACGTTGGAGTCTGCGTGGGTAAGTCTTTCATACCTTTACCTCGTAGAAGCAACACGCACTAGTCCTTCAAGCTTGCCAACCCCAACCAAACTTCCATGTTTGCGATTCCGGTCTATTCTTTTAATGTTTTTTTATTTCACACATTTTTGGTTGTTTGACGCGCATGTTGCAATGGTAACTTTATAAGAGATTGAGCGACTTGAGATGGGTAAAAACGCCTGCTAGTCTAACAGAACATTCTATCAATTGATGAGGAGCCTGAAGCTAGTTTTTTGTGAGCTTGGCAAGATCACGCAAGTATGCAGTTTTCGCGAGATATCACCATGCTCTAGAAATGAAACACGTGTCCTGAACAACGTTCACATTCGAATAATCTTTTCAAAACTGAATGGATCCCTGTGGATGTGTCTGTCGAGTGACTATGGTGTCACACTATTCAAGGATAGTAGTAGGCGTGTCTGTGTGGCGGATTATGGGAGCTCACCCTCTTCCTAGCAGACGAATTAAACATTCAACAGGTGGCGTGGTCAATAATAGCAGCTATTGGTTCAGTCACAGTGTTTGTTTCGTTTCCTCATGCTTATGTATCAGTAGACACCTGGCGTGCGCTCAGTAGACGCTAGGACCTACGCTAGGACCCAGCTAAAACCTAGTCAAAGTCACGTGTTCTCATTTATAATACACGGCAATATCTCACATAATCTCGCGAAGTCTTGCTTTTTAGCAAGGTCCTAGCATTACTGAACGGGAGGCTGTCTATAATTGCCATCAAACCTATATGTGCAATTGCCTAAATGTAGAAATGTCTTAATACTCCCAAGGTATGAGGATTTGTTAAACCAACTTCCAATAATAATGCCTTCTTACCAAACACAGCGCCATATAAAGAGTGTGATGAAATTCCGGTTGCTAACATCAGACATTACTACTACAAGAACTACAGGTCCGGTAGCGACAACGCAGCTTTATTGGTAAGTCTTTAGATCTTTCCCAAGCTTAAAGCCTAATAACTCATCGCCACAATTCTGTCATAAACGGGCTTTGCCGGATTTAGGCAACATACCACTTTGGAAGTATTCTAAAACGTTTCCATCAGTTAGTCAAAATAGAGATGATTATAATACTTCGAAAGTTCTGTTATGCAAAGAATGACTAAAGAAGGGGGGTAAACAAGTGTAACGTGCGGCGCGACCCTCTTTGCTGCTCATTCAAAACAGGCTCCTCAAAAGCAATTAAAAGGGACTCTAATACTTTCAAACGCAGCACATCTTGCTCCACGTAGCGAATTGACGTACTTTCCACAATTTCTTGACAGGTGATTTTACATGCGTGACATTGCAGAAAATGATCTTAGATGGCGCCATTTTGAAGATGCATGGATAAACGACGGGAAAGACTGCAAACCGTTTGACCAATGTAACATTGTTTGACGTTTGAACCAAGACATTCGTTCATAGGGCATAAAAACTCATAAACAACACTACACTGTGCAACGGGGCGGACTTTCGCTTTAGAAATGTTATTTTTCATGACCAAGTTGGATGACTTCCTATTCCGATAATAAATAAAAACATCGAGGTAATTATCAGGCTTACAAACTTTAACATTGTCCCTTATAATTTTCTTAATGGCGTGTTCGTCGTGGAGGTAGGCTACTTATTAGATATGACATTTTTGTAAAATATCTTTTTGGTGACACTGGTCCGACGTGCAGGGACTTCATAGCTAATTCTAGACACAAATCGCTCAATATGGAAATCCACAAAGCATATTTATACCCATTATTCACCAGTGTTTGTCTTATGCGATCTACCCCTTGATTGAACAATAGCCAGTTGGACGACACCGAATACGCCCTCTTTAGGAATTTGACCACAACGGCGACCTTTATACCACTTAGGGCGCTCACTTTTGGCGTTGAGACAGAAACCTTTATCAGTAGGCTTGTGGTAAACTGATGTAGAAAATTTAGATGGGGAATGTTTCACAAGAACGTCCAAAAACGAAATCTTGTCATTTACAGGAAGCTCGTGGGTAAACTTCAGTACAGAGTGACGCTCAACTTCATCACGTACTGATAACAAGTCATCAAAGGCACAATAAACAAAAATATCATCTACATAACGTACATAGATAGGAATGCCACCAATCACATTGCTAGCCCCTTTTTCCACTTCAGACATATAAAATTCCGAGAAAGTGGGACCCAGAGGAGAGCCCATGCTCACACCATCTTTTTGCAAAAACAATTTCCCATTTATATGGCGAAATGGTACTTTGATTGTGCAGATGGTCAACAACTCTCTCATATGCGTTGGTGAAATGTCGGGTGGCTTTAAATTTGGGTGACGGTATACACTATCCAAAATGATAGCAGTGGTTTGCAGTCTTTCCCGCTGGTTATCCATGCATTTTCAAAATGGATCATTTTCTGCAATATCACGCACGTAAAATCAGCCGTCAAGAAATTGTGGAAAACACGTCAATTCGCTACGTGGAGTAAGATGTGCTGCGTTTGAAAGTATAAGAGTCTCTTTTAATTGCTTTTGAGAAACCTGTTTTGAATAAGCAGCAAACAGGGTCGCACCGCACGTTACACTTGTTTGCGTGACGTTCCTGTTACCCCTCTTCATTAGTCATTCTTGGCAGTATTTCACACCCGCCGTGTCTCACAGTGTGTGTCATCAGCTTATATTCTGTGGTGGCATTACTGCGTCGTTTTATCTTCACTTGAGAATGAAACAAGTGTGTTTCGAAATATCGTGTGTCTTTTAATTATGTTGCTAGGTCAGTTACTGTATTTAAGTTCAGTTGAGAGTAGAATTTTGTTCCGAAAGTACGAACGTAACGGCATAAAGACTGTGAACAATGAAAAGTGTCGTGGATTTAACAAATTCTTTATGAATGACTTTACAGAGGGTTTTTAATATTTATTTTGGAACTTCTGGTAATTTGTGACAACATGACGTATGTTTAACTGCTTCGATCTTAATGAGTTAAAATTCTGCATCAGTTGTTCGTAAAACCCCGCGGGGCTTCCTGAAGTTACGCTGTAGACACCTCGAGACAACTTTGTCGGATTATGCCAAGCTTGGATAAACTATTCGTCGGAATACCAGGAAGTTTAGACGAAAAGCTGTCGCAATAATATAGTGTTTCACGAACTTTAAAATTAGCGCGTACGTAAATAAAGACATGTTGATCCGATGTTTCCTTCCTTTTCATTACTTTAAACCATTCTCAAGGCAACAGTTCACATAATCAAACAGGTGACACAGGTGAAAAACTGCACAGGTAAGCGTCACGTTTTGCACCTGTGTAGCCTGTTAGGTTATGTGAACACATGCCTTGAGAATGGTTTAAAGTTTTAAACCGAAACGTCAGATCAACATATCTTTATTTACGTACGAGCTAATTTTAAAGTTCGTGCTTCTGTTTTGGTCTAAAACAAATATGATCAAAATAGTGTTTCGGTCCAACTTTAGTGAGAGAGTAGCTTGGCATTATTGCATGAAGTCGCTTACTACAGGGTGTGCACAGTAATGCCAGGGTTTTGACAGCCCGTAGTGCACAAACACCAGTCGTGGATTAAGTAGAATTGAAAAGGATTCTAGTGGAAAAGAAATGGTAAGTTGGACACTCATGATTTTTTGCGGCAAAAGTATGACGAAATTCGACATTATCTAGAAGTATAATTAACAAAAAGATGATCTTTTGAAAATAAAACCCTATCATCCGGGACACTTTCATGGAAACTCGCTACAACTGGGCCCCTTTTTAAGAGGACAAGTATTCTGATGTGACTCTCTGTCAAAGTGTAGTTCAATTCCTCCCAGTATTGGGAGAAACTAGCTTGCCTGAGGGTACCGCTGTTGTGCGCTCTATGGAAACGTACGCTGTACTACCCCTGTGTTTCAGACAAGAACTTTCAAGAAACAATACTCTTTCACCTCATTGAGGGTTCGTTTCCGAGGTATAGTTCGTGCTGGGTACAACTGCGGAGGTTGCTGCGTTCGCTGGTACTTCACTTTCAACGACCAAGAATGTTCCTCGCCTGGGAAGATTGAGATAGTGTGGTACAAAGGCAAAGCAAGGGATGATTATCGCCCTGCCAACGGTGAGAGTCTAATATGTTTGCATCTGTGTTGCAACTGAAAGAATTTTGGATGGATTATTGTCGTCACCTGTATCGATTTACGTCAGCAGTTTGATCGGTAAGACAATGGTACCCATCCAGCTATTGTTCTGTTATTACATCTTTTATCTGTCTGCTTTCGCAATTTCAGTTGATGGTATCTGTGATTTACCAATGTCCGGTGACATCGTGGTCAAGTTCCGTATCGGTACATGCAGTGGATACAATGTGGTGGATGGTCATACAGGCTGGAATGGCAACGGTGTGTCCATGACTGTAGAAGAAAATGACCTGAGACGATCTTTCGGTGAGTGGCACTTGTCCTTATCGCGTAACGCAGTCACGTGGTACATGCACATGTATGTCCTCACAGCAAATAGGGCGAAGTGGCTGCCAACATTAATTGCTTTATACAACAATTTCTCCATGTGTAAAACGTCCCGCTACTGACAAAAACTAAAGCAAGGAGAGCAGGGAAGCATGTTTTTAAAACCTCCCGAAGACCAATGGATATCATCATTGTTGAAAAACGTGAGTCTAATCAAATTGTCCGGGTCTAGGCTCGTGTGCTTGTCGTGCCATCATCCGGCTAAAACGGTTTTAAACCGACACCAACCATTCTCATGTACACGTGACACCACGATAATGAGTTCAGCTTCATGAATGTTCTCCTCATAGCTGATCTGAAACTCAACAATTCAAAAACAAATAGGAAAAAACGTGATTGCGATACAAGCTTAGCCAATTTAATTGTAAATAATCCAACTACATGTATATCAAAACGATTTTCATCTTAAAGTAGACTACTTCACAAAACGTATTGATACATCACTTTTCACAGATACTAACCTGCCAACATACGGTGGCAATGCCGGTGGCTCATCGTGCACGTTCCCCTTCGTTTACAAAGGCATGTCGTACAGTGCGTGCATTGAGGCGGATCACAATCAACCGTGGTGCGCGACCACTTCTAACTACGACAACGATGGGAGATGGGGACAGTGCCCGGGTAAGGAGCATATAACAGCAGCGTTGATCAAAGCTATATGCTTTGCTGCACATTTCATTATCTACATGTGTAATGCCTTGGTTTAGCTAGAGGCGTTAAAATGGCAAGTCCAAGCACTCGGACAATCCACTCAACGCCATTCTGGCGCAACAGGCTCTGCTGTTTAATGAAGATCTCACTCCTCCGTCCCGGCATGAAAACGTTCAATACATCATTATTATTAGTGACATCGCAAGATCAAATCATGCTTAATGGCGTCCGCATCATAACTTCCTGCTGTCATGGCGTTGAAACAGGCAGCTTCACTCCTGTCACGTCACGGCGCTGCAAAGGAATGTAGCCGTACGATATCAAACTATCGGGGGACAGGAAGAGGGATAAGAGCGACCTCAATCATGAAGACCACAAGGATGGGAAGTAGGGGGTTGGGGGGTGGTGCGGGGCAGCTCCCACGCAATAGTGATAAATGTCCGAATCCTTCACAGTTTTACGAACAACGGAATTACCATGAAACAAATCAAAAGCCTCACTGACGGCAAAATTTTGCGACGATGTAGGGTGGGGCTGGTAGCATTAGAGAACTCCTATGCTACCATGCGGGGGTTTTGTAACCCCAATGACAAAGCAAGCCTAAGACAGACTATAACTAACCGGTTCCAATCTATTAACAATTTAATGTTCGTGGTTTAACCGCGATGCTGAAGAAAACCTAGTATTCTTTAATTTGTCTTATAATGCATTGACTTTAAAAGACGGCTACTATTTACTTTTTAATTTTAAAGTCGTTTTTTGGCCCTTTGCTTTTCTTATTGTTCGTGTTTTGATTTTGAAACTCCGCGCCTAACAGGCAAGTTGGTTTAAGACCACAATTATCTCATCCAGTTTTAGCCCATATTTTCAAAAGCAATCCTTGGTTTAACCTGTCAGATACATGTAGCTGCATGCAGACAAGCGACAAAATTCATCTATGAATCGACATATATAAATTTTATATGCATTTACATTGTAGACCTCAATGTTTTACAGCGCACTCCCTGTGTCTTCTCCGTTCTCCCTCTCTCCTTCTATTCCCGTTGCCGTTTGCCCTCGTCTCCAGAATATTCTCGTCCCGTCCTCTCCCTTGATCCCGCCTACCTTGCTTTGTGAGGTACGTGTCTAAGTGCGCCTAGGTAATATTAATCATGTTTATAATCGCATTTCACGATTGTTACATTCATAATTTAGATGAGAACAACGTTTCCATACAACCTTTAAGTTAGAAACTTTTAGCAAACAACTTGAATTTTCATTTTAGGAACTTGTCCGAAATTATCCAGATTCAACATCAAACAATACACGTGGACTGGTGTGAATGGAGCAGACAACGGTCATATCTATGTAAGCACCACCGCAGACGGAAAGCTGTGAGCTGAGCGCCTGCTTCAAGTGAACGATATTGTCTGTGGAAAGGACAAGGAATAGTTAATAGAAAAATCAAAACTAATTCGTTAAAATCAAACTTAATTCATAAAAATCAATCCTGTTTGGAAAATGAATCCTAATTAATAAAAATTAATCCTAATTCGCAAAAATCAACCGTGTTTGGAAATTCAATTCTGTCGGTGGAAACGAGAACTACAGTACATGTACATGTTGCTAAGTGCGCGGAAAGGGCAAAATCAAGAGTTAGGTCTGATTTTTGTGTTCACTATTTTTGCCTTTTCCGCGACCCATAGAACTATAGCAGAGGTGACAGCTCAGGGTCCGGTCTCTAATCTTTGTACTCGAAACGAACTCGAAACTATTTTTGGCAATTTCTCTGCTCCTTTTGTGCGAACTTAAGATAATTGGTTATCAGACTGTGCTCGAACACATTATAGTTTATGCATAGGAGTTTTTAGTTCAAGTTTGGCCTTGAAGACCCATATATTCGTGCTACAAACTCGAGTAAAAACTCGAAATTTCGAGTTCAAACTCGAACTTATTGCTTCAATATTGGGTTTACAAACTGTGAACTAAGGGCAATAAATTATCTACGTAAGTTATTGTGTACTCAAGCATAAAATAATAGACACTTATCTTGAGTTCGCCCAAAAGTAGAGTAGAAAATGCCAAACCTAATTTCGAGTTCCATTTCGAGTAAAAAGATTGGAGACCGGGCCCTGGCCACGCAATTGAAATACGTCAACAGTTGACTGAACTAGCCGCTAGCTCTTTCAATGCGCAAGTCCACGGTTTCGAGTTAAGCAAGCGCATAGCGCGTGCACTCACCAGGTGGAAAACTAGGTAGAGTGAACAAGCCGGCTATGACATTGCAATCTATTGAGCCCGACGATAAAATGCAGGTTGATCTTAAAACAGGGAGTAAATGGAGAAAACAGCGTTCAATAATACAGGTACGCTGCTGCCATCTACAGGGAATATTGTTACATGTAGGTGGGTTGTTGGGGCACAGATTTTCTTATCGCAAAAATCTCGGCTTCGCTGGTCAGCCGATGCCGGGGTGATAGGCGAGAGCAAAAATTTGCAATTGCAACAGAGGTAAGATTTTGCAATATTTCTTTGTTTGTAACGACGACTAACAAACAGTATACGCAGTGACCACGGTGTGGACTGAATGAAAACGTGGCTGGCCTTGAAAATGACCGGATTTATATTACAATCATCGGCATTTTTAAATGAGCTCCAAAATCGACCACAGGTGGCCCTGCTAGACATTTCGTTAGCTTTGAATGCCTTGGGAATGGCATAATAGTAATCTTTCGACAATCTAGTCGATATTGTTCGAGAAGTTTTGCATAGCTCTTACTCTCCCTTTCACTTACTTGGGAAACGGATTTGAAGTTGTATTCACTCTACCTAGGTGCATGCACGTATTTAAGATGGTGGACCATACCGTGGTTTGGTGTAAGGGAAACTCGAAGTTCACGAGGTGGCGATAGTGTAAGAAATGCTCTTGATCTATTCATATGTTAAAAATAGTAATGATTCTGTTTGAGCATGCCATCACATATTGAATATCGATTGTCCATTTGCCGATATCGATATTCACTGGGTTGATGCTCACACATTGGAATAGTTTGAGAGCAGAAGGGTTTCATCACCACCATGGTGACGTTAGTCCAATAAGGATCTCATGACTGTGTGCATTCCTTCGGGTAAGACCCTTCTAGTCACTAGGGCTACTTCAACTTCGACTCACCGCCCATTGACATTTCACTCTTAGTTGGTGCAATGTCATACAATTAAAATGAATCTTTCATCGCCTTTACAAAGTAGGTGCCATTTGCATCCTTCCCAGGTGGTTTACAAGTTTAGTAGAGACCTTTTCAAAAATATTTATTTAAGAAGCAAAAATTTAAATTGCCGTGTTCGTTGCATCGCCAAAGCCTCGCGCTACAGTGTATATCGCAGACGTACTACTGCAAGAGATAAGACGACTAGTAACCCAAATTTTTGCTTCTTAACAAATTCTGAGCCTTATCTTACTGGGTTTGGGAGGTTTTTAGGGTTTTGTATGGTAGATCAGCAGCACGGGATTTGAGTTCTCTTAAGGAATATTCACGAAGTTCTTTGGAATGACATTTATACCAATGGTCCAAACAACATTGAGGAACTAACGAGAGGAACCACTATTAACATCAGCAACATGCACCTCAAGTGACGAACGTAGTTGAGTGATCGACAACTTTTCTCCCTGCCTGCAAGTGTTCTTGAAGCGAATTTTAAACAGGCCACAAAAAAGCATTACCATTTTCCAGTTTGGTATAAATGTGATCTACTCACACTAGTTTTGTATTGAAAAAAATTCTTTGCTCCTGTGGTTATTCCGAAGTAATTATTTAAGGAGAAAAAGCTTGGGTGTCATTTTTGGGGTAACCGTAATCCTATACTTTGAACTTGTATTACTGTATTTGTTGCCTCACAAAGTCTCCGGCTGTATTTCAGACGTACTATTACTACAAAAGAGCATCCGACACGGCCATTCGCGTTCTGTTTCATTCCACTATCTACATTTACAAACATGGCGCTCTGCGCTACTTTATTCGTTTTGACGGCCACGATTGTACAAGCCCTGGCCTCATAGATGGCATTTACTCCCACTCGGACTCCAACGTTGTTGACCACACCCATGATGGAACCGGAGGAAGTAAGTGGATGGCAATATACCGTAGGTTAAAGTTGTTTTGTCTTCTAACTCCCTGAACGTCTTAAGGAGGGCTTCAGGACACCTCCTAATGGCTGACGTTCGATGAAGGTTTCGGCAGGCATACTGGCAAACACTAATTGACGTCCTTTAGATCCCAAGTAGGACCAATATAAACTATCGCATTAAAACATTATACATGTAACAGTTGAACCCATGGAATCTTTCTTTATTATGAAAACTCCTGAATCAACTAAAAATCTATAACCATTTCATTTTCATTTCTCTTTAGAAACTAGGAATTCAAACCCAGAAACCACACGTGCTACATGTAGCAACATGTCAAGAGAATAAAGAGCCATTTTACCTTGCAGTGACATGGCTTTCATTGGTCTGATTCATAGAAAAGCATTCATTAAACACAAACTACATTTTCTGGTAATTTTGTTAAATAGAGATTCATTGATTTCTAACAGCTAATTTACTAAAGTAAACTTGCTGTAATTTGACAGCCATTACATGGTTAGCCTGCAAGTGGCGACATGGTGTCCGACTTTTTGTTCTCTCAGGGTTTGCTTATTGTGTTCTTCAAAGATCAGTCTAAACGTAAAATATAGATTACCGTGACAGGATTTATTACCATAGTAATTCGGTAAAGCTAAGTCCTTATTGCAGAAAATGTTTTACAACAATCAGCAATGTCTTCAACGAAATACGACGGGAAATCTGCCAAAACTTCTATTCAAAACGTCCCATGTTTCGATCGTTTGACTGCAGTGCTAAAGTGCTAAGCATTCGTCCTTTATTCGGCGTTTTCCCCAGACGTTTGATGATCAGACGTAAAAGGTATTCCGTCTTTCACCAATCGAGTAACATTGCATCCACCGCTGTGGTCTTTCGGGGCTCTATGATATAAGAAAACTGAGGGTCCGTTTAACTGAGATGCCTCTAGACAGCAACATTTCCAACTTCTCTGGAACTCTAAAGACACCATGAAACACGTAAGCAATTTTATCCCAAAATTTATGATTTCTATTTGTTCTGGCAGTTGAAGGCTTGTGCGATAACATCGCAGCAGGACGGAGATCCATTCAGATTCACATTGCCAGAAAGTCAGGTTCAATCGATGGCTACACGGGCTGGAACGCCAGAAGTAAAATCATCGTGGAGGAGATTCGTTATGACCTTGACATCAGTGCAGGTACCGATGTTAAAATGAAGTCGAGTTTTAAACTCTGCAAGGACATGTTTTGGTGGTCCTTTGCTTGGCGTTTATTACACAACGTAGGTAGAAATACGCCATGGACCGCAAAAAGCTGTTTCGTTGAGTGTTCAAACATATACTGTCACAGAATTTTTTATTGCCTAATTTGAGATCCTTTACAGTGTAGATACATATACAATTATGAGAAACATGGGGGTATCTGGTATGTTACGTCGTCGGGCTTCTGCGAGTGTTTCTTATTATTTGTAGGAATGCCTAGCACATTGTATTTTATTTTTTTCCACCAGTTGTGACACGTGACGGTAGCATCCAGCGACTACCCGAGTACAACTTTCACCAGTGGCGGTGGTGGGCGGTGAACAACGGAATCGACAGTGGGCATGTCGGAGCGATTGTGAGTAAATAGTCTAGTCGTAAGGTGAATCTGTATGCTCTTAAAGCGCATCTATGTATCTTTCTAAATTACTCGAAAACCTCGTATTGTTTTTCTTAAGACTAGCAGTTTGTACCAGGTGATCTGTCTGACCGACATGTTGTAACCCGAGTTAGATATTTGTTAAAAAGCCTTGAGTCAAGACTCTTTTGCAGAGGAAACTACAAAATTGACAGTTCAAGCAACGGTACTTTTGACATGTTCAAACATTATTAGATATGGTATTTAATTAATTAGTTAAAAATCTCATTAGATTGGACTGGCCTTCAAAATAGAAAGATACACGTAGGCTTACCTATTACGAAACGGAAACCAAACTGACTGGCCAAGTGACACAGCAAAACTGATTTAAAGGAGCATGCCACCCCAAAAAACAACCTAATTTGAATCAATTTAGATCGAGTAGTTCTACTCCATAACGACACGTACGGTTGCGTTACCTGACACCTGACGGCAGATGTAGATGTTGAAATTATCCAATGACGTCCTCGGTTTCACACGCAGTCTGTTCAGCAGTTCACAACACGGGTTACTGGTGTCAGCTTATCGCTTGAAGTCATCGTTTAACACCTATAAATCATCAAACGTCGATGTAAAACCCTTAAAAATACACCGAGTTCTCATAAAAAAGTGTTGTTTTATTTCGCTCTTACGGATTTATTGGTATTTGGATACATCACAGCCTACAAAGTTCAGCAGGCCAATAAGGTCCTTAGCAGGAGTTTGGGGTCTGTTCGAAGATAATTTCGAAGTATTTTCCGTGAGATACAGACAGGAGAACCTAAATCTGTGTTGTTTAGACTTGTGATTTTTTGAGTTCTAAACACAAAACGCTTGTTATCCTGGCCAGTGGCTCGGAGCCCGATCAGGCCCGTCGCGGCCTGGCCGGATTGACTCGTTATCCAGAACTGATCAGACATCACGAACATAAACCAGTCAAAGTTCAGTGGAAACTAAATTACCAGTCAAGAAAATACTATACTAGTGAGCCAAAGTAATGTGCACGTAATTAAGTTGGTGAATTACCACGAAACTGCAAATCTACTTACTCATCTGGGGCCGCGAATTCAGGTTCCGCTTTGGCCACAGCACCGTCAGGGCAGAAGTTGTGCATTGACAATCGTTATTTGAGTAATGTAAATGTAAATAAAGATTCCCGTAACACCTCGCTGTGGGATGGAAATCGAGTTGCTTCACAACAGTTTCTGCCAGCAAACACTAAATTAGCTGAGCTCACGCGGCCTCGGTGTCCCGTCAATTAGTTTTATTGCACCTAAAGCCGGTAACGCAATGATTTATTCATTGCTGGCTTCTCAAATCATTTGCACTCACGAACACTCCAAAGGCATTACAAATTGCATCTAATGAGACAGACTTTGTTTCAGTTCCAGTATTGGTTAGGAGAGAATAATTCATTTTGAAACAGAACGCTCAGTATTAAACGCCAACGTAGCAACTCGCAATCCCGATTTAGGACGAGCTAGAGCTCATCAGTCCCGACTTCGCTGGTGGATCGTTAAGTTTTACAGGCTATCAATTCTATCAGGAATACAGTGATGAAAAAATACTAGAGAGGCGCCGTGAACAAGCTCAGATAACGGAACGTATGGAGTTATTTGGTAAGCCAGCATTCGTCAGGCACTGTACGTCTGCAGGCCACAGACACGGAGATGTTTCACGGCCTCATACTTACTTTTTACGGCGTACATTTCATTCTTCACTACCATGAGCCACTTCCTAAGCATTTCGGACTCCCGAGAAAGTAAAAAAAAACGATATATACGCTTTCCTCGCAGCTGCTTAGTTCGGACAAGCGGGAACGATGCACCGTAACATAGCGGCATTCAATCTGCATATGAAGCATTGACGTCGCTAGCGTTGTTTCTCACCTTCCTCACAGGTTTACGCGACACCTCTTGGCAAGGTAAGGTCGACCGTATGCGAGGCGATATGGATATAGACCGATTAAGACGGCAAAAAAGACTACTTAAATCGGGTGGCATTCTCCTTTAAGTCCTTATCTCAAAGGCTAAATCTAGTTCAAAAACTCCAAAAGTTATACCAAATTAAGTAATGTGTAACAGGCTATACTGTTTACTTCTGCCCTGTTATCCAACTAAAAACCCTTTTTAAGCACAAATTTATACCTCAGCAGAGATCACAAAATCATCGACTATTTCCGTCTATTTCCGTGACCTGAGTTCCTTGGCATCAGTTAAAGTCCTTGTTGCAAACTGCCCATGTGGTTCCAGTATCCGAAAATACTTGCTACATAAAATCTTATTTTCGACACCCTTTCTTTACATTCTTTTCGCATTTCTTGCCAAAAGCGATTTTTTCAACCGTATTTGACCCTTTTCTCTGAGCGTATGATTACTGGTTGTCATCGGTTATTTCCGTACCCACATTTCCGGCTCATCAGTTCAGGAACTTGTCCTGAACGCCGCCATTTTTTCCTTGTAACTGAATGTGCCATGGCTTGCTCGAAAAGTCTTGATTATATTGTTTTATTAGTAATATATCGTGATTCGTTTGCATATGTAGTGTATTCATAGTTTGTAGTTTGTGGTCGTTGATTTTGTTGGAATGTTACGCGTCCTTAGTATGTTAAAATAGCGTTGGTGTTTAGTTCCTTACGTAGGCCGGTCGAACCTAGGAACCAATATGGGTCGAACCTATTTTTTTCAGTTTTATTTTTTCATCGTTTTGAAAAAGTACTTTGCTATCATCGGAAAGGTAGTACATTCTACTCAGTAAAAATCGAAAAAGTATCAAAATCGGGGCAAGCACTGTAAAGTTATTGCAAGTTTTGTGGCGAAATTTGGGTCACTTTGTTTGGATCGCGTCGGCCATATTGGAGGACAGCGGGATGAGTTACGAGTTTA